>CATIWR010570736.1:0-22882 GCA_949677035.1 Omphalea diandra | reverse complement strand
TTTAAGCATACTATGTAATCTCACAATTTCTTTAAAAAACAAGTTTGCAACATTAATGGCATCATCAGTTTTATGTCATGGAATGAAATGTGCCATTTTAGAAAATCTATCAACCATAATAAAAATGGAATCATTACCTTTCTTAGTCCCAATTAAAACCAAATCAAAGTCCATTGAAATATCCACCTAAGGTATGCTAGGAGTAGGTGAAAGTATGTATAATCTATGTGGTTTGGATTTAGACTTAGCTTGTTTACATACAACACATTTATCACCAATCTTTTGAACATCTAATCATATATTTGGCCAATAAAAGTTTTCATACAAAACATCTAAAGTCTTTTGTACCCTAAAATGTCCCATCAATCCCCCCTTCATATGTTTCCCTCATTAGCAATTCATGCAAGGAACAATTAGGTACATACAACTTGTTGTTCTTGAATAAGAACCCATCATGCCTAAAATATTATTCATGAGCAACTTTTTCACAAGTAATATAGAACTGGCTAAAGTCATGGTCTTATTCACATAGTTCCTCGATGTATTCAAATCTCAATAACCTAACATCTAAAATTGAAAAAAGCACTGACCTTTGGGATAAAATCCTTGACAAATTGCCTATAAAATCTTGCCAAAGCCATGGAAAAGATGCACATCTCCAACATTCTTTAGCATAGGCCAGTCCTTGATAGCCTTGATCTTGTCTTCATCTACCTCAATCTCTTTCTCACATACCACAAAACCTAGGAACACAACTTTGTTTATACAAAAAGAAGACTTCTTAAGGTTAACAAATAATTTTTCCTTTCTCAAAACATTAAAACCTAACTTTACATGCTTAACATGATCTTTCAAAGATTGAGAATATACAAGAATGTCATCAAAGTATATAACCACAAGCTTACCAAGAAAGGCTCATAAAATATGGTTCATTAATATCATGAAAGTGCTAGGCGCATTAGTAAAATCAAAAGGCATAACTATCCACTCATATAAACCATATTTTCTTTTGCAAGCAGTTTTCTACTCATCTCCCTCCTCTATCCTAATTTGATGATATCTACTCTTAAGATCAATTTTAGAAAACATTTTAGTTTCATGCAATTCATTAAGCATATCATTAAGCCTAGGAATAAGATGTTTATATTTGATAGTTATCTTATTTGTAGCCCTACAATTAATACACATTTTTCAAGTTCCATCCTTTTAAGGTACAAGTAAAAAAGGAACAACACAAGGGCTTATACTTTCCCTTATTTAACCTTTCTCCTTTAGCTCATAAATTTGTCATTGAAGCTCATTTGTCTCCTTGGGATTACTCCTATAAGTTGGCCTATTTAGAATTTGAAAGCTTAGAATGAAGTCATTTTTGATATTCTATCCCCCTTAAAGGTGGTAATCCTTTAGGCATCTCTTCAAGAAATAAGTCATCATAATCCTGTAAAAGAGAAACAAACACATTAGGCAAAGAAATGATTAAGTCGTTAGTAGAAAAGCAATCTTCTTTGTATAAAATAAAAAACATAGGTGTTTGGACTAGATAGTCTTTCCTCATTTCTCTTTCTTTTATATAAAAGCTTCTTTTCACACCCTCTTCTTTTACATGTCCCTCTTATCTTTTTTGGGCATGCTTTCTTTGCCCTCCTTTTACCATTCTAACCTTGCACCTTCTTCAGTTTTCTCACTATTCTTTTTTTGCCATGCTAATTTTTTTCTTGTTTATGTACGCTTTCGCTCTTTCTTAAGACTTTTTTATCTTCATATATTTAAGAAGGAGATAAAGAAGAAAGTAAAATATGTTTGCCCCCAAAATCAAACTCATATATATTAGTAAACCCATTATGTTTTGCACTCCTATCAAACTGTAATGGACGCCCCAAAAGCATGTGGCTAACTTAGACAGGTATAATATCACATAAAACCTCATCTTTATATTTGCCCATTTTAAATGCAATCCTAACTTGCTTGGCTACCTTAATTTCCCCATTTTCATTTAACCATTGCAAGTGATAAGGTCTAGGATATTTCAAGGTTGGCAACCCCATCTTTTTAACAAGATAAGTGTTGGTTGCATTAGTGCCACTACCCCCATCAATTATAATAAGACATAACTGGCGATTAATCCTACACCTAGCATGAAAAATGTTTTCCCTTTGCTCTTGGTCATTTTTAACATGGGTATTTAATGAGTGTCTAGTCATAAAAAGTTCTTTTCTTCTTACCTTATTGGGGTCCTCTAAATTGTCCACATCACTAGCATCTTCTAATGGAGGCATATATGGGTTAGTTTCTACTCCATCATCTTCATCGCCACTTGTAATTTCACCATCTTTAAGCACCATGGTCCTTTTGTTAGGCATTCATGAGCTATGTGTCCTCTTCCTTAGCACTTGAAACAGTTTATAAAGTTGGCTTTGTTGGTTGTTGTTGGTTCAACCTTAGCTGAATAGTTGGTCTTCCTCCTTTTTTTCTTGGGTATTTTGGCCTTAGGTGTACTAATAAGATTATCGTCAACTTTGAACTTATTAATACCAAAAGAAAAAGAGAAATTGAGCCTAGAAATTAACCCTTTGTTATTTTTCCATTTTGATGGCTAAATGGTACAAATCCCCAAGTCGTTGTAGGGGTACATCTCCACTTGATCTGCAATGTTGTTGTTAAGCGTACTAAGAAACCTTGTCATTGTTTGCTCTATGGATTCTTGAATTCTAGCCCTAATCATTGCCACCTTAAGCATTTGGTAGTATTCTTCCACACTCCTAGCACCTTGTACAGGCCTTTGCAATTTGTTATGCAAATCCCTATAATAATGGCTAGGTATAAATATTTTTGTCATAATTCCTTTCATTTCTTCCTAAGTACAAATAGGCTCATCCCCACATCTTTTTCCAGTATATTTTAATTGGCCCCACCAAATAAGATCATAATCTACAAACTCAGCACAAGCAAGCTTAATTTTTTTTTCTCACTATAGTTATGAAAATAAAAAATAAAATCTACCTTTTTTCCCATGATAGGCAGGCCTTGGGATCACCCTTGCCATTAAAGGTTAAAATCTTCAACTTGATGCCACTAAGATTGTTATCTTGCGTACTTGATCTTTAGGAAAATTACTCCATGGAATCACCATCCTCCTCATCATGGATGAATCTCCCACTTCTTGGTTGCTTTAGATTTGTGTTGTTTATGTTGGAATTCGAAGCATTGGTTTGCTAACTAGCTTTCATCTTCTGCATTTTATTCATTAATTGCCTCATCCTTGCATACATGTCCTTTTCCACCTTTTGTATGGAATCACTCAAGCTTGTAAGGAACAACTTCAATTCATGATCAACTTCCTTTGAATCTACCATGGTTAGTAAAGAATAAAGAAAGCCTTACAAAATACTCCATTATGTGTTTACATTCAATTGTTGTTACTCACACTCGTGTTTAACTCAAAATTTGCTTTTAGTCTTTTATGACCTCACCATTCTTTGCCTTTTACCTCTCAATATTCTTGTCTTTAAGTTCTTTTAGGACTAAGTTATTCTATGTCAAGTGAAGCTTAAACCGAACACAAACAAGTTAAAAACTAGTTCTTAAAATACTTATAGAACAAAGGAATTGAAAAGAATATAGTTGGTTGGAAAAAATTTTTTTCTAAAGACCTAATTTTAATCTAAGAATTTTATAAGAAAATTTGGAATTATAAATTGGTATTTTGAATATGGTAAGAAATATGCCTAGCCAAATGAGAAAGGGAATTTCAAAATTAGCTATAAACAACACCTTTGCAATTCTTAGCTTCTTTCCTTTCTTTTCTTTCTATTTTTTTAACTTTCTTTCTTTCCCTTTTTTTTTAAAACTTTTTGAAGCTAAATCAAATTTAGAATTGCAAGAATCATAAAAGAACAACTAAAAACACAATATAACACAAAGAAGTAATTTAATAGGGTATATTGGTAATTTTAACCTCCTTTGAATTTTTGAGATAAGGTTCTGCTCTAGACACCAACAAACACCAAAAAAATGATTAGTAATAAAAAGAAATAATTTGGAAGGAAGAAGTATGAAGAAATTGCAATAAATAAATTAAAATCAAGTTTTTCTTAATTTAAGGAGATTTTGGCAACTCTCAAATTTTAAGGAATTTCTTGAATCAATTACTACACAAAAAAGGATTACTTTATAAAGAAATTCAAATTTGGATGGAAGAAACACAAGAAATCAAAGATTTTGCAAAGTTCCTTAATTTAAGGAATTTTTGCACAAGAGATTTTGGTGGAATTTGAATCTAATTTTTTTGATGAGATATAAGATGATGAAACAAGACTAATGAAGGTAAAAACAATGAAAAGAAATAGATTTGAATGCAATAATTGACATGTGGCATAATTGGAGAAGAAAGGTAAAGAATATGAATTGATAAACTAAGAACAATGCAAGAACATAAAAGATAGATACCTTTGATCTTGAATTTAGCATTGGCTTTGATACCAAATGATATGAACGAGGTTGATTTTTATATCCTTATTCGTATGTAGCACAAGTCCCAAGTTTTAAGTCAAACATCAAATAAGATAAACTCTCAAATCTCAATTATACCTCTAAAAAACTTGTTTCTGATAACCTGAATTAATAATATTTAAAAGGTGTTAATCTCAATCTTAAATTAACTAAGTAATTTAATACCTAGATTAAAAAAGTTTATGAAATTATTAAGAACTCACTTAATAATATCACAAAGTCCTATTAGAACTTAAGAAGAGAATTAACTCTCACAAGCAATTTTGCTAAAAGAAATTTTCTTCATTCATTGATTGATCAATTTAGCCAACATGAAGGTTATTCATAGCCTTTACAAAACTTTTAGAAAACCCTAAGAATCACTTTCTAATTAGTCTTTGAAATTTGCTTAATCTATTTAGAAAAAAGGATATTCCTAAGCTCAATTGGAAATAACTAAAAGATACATTAGATACCTTCCTAATTATAATAGAATTTTCTTACATTAGTGAATAACAAAAGTTCCTAATTAGTTTAAAAGAAGATTTCAGCCTAATGAGGAAGAAATAGTAAAATCTTCATGCTTGGCCAATTAGCCCTCCAAAAGATGTCTTGGCTGAATACCTAATGGTCATGGGCCTTTTCATATGTTGGGCTCTAATGGGTCAAGTTGAAAGCTTTCTTTGAAGAGTCCAAGATGTCATGTCCATGTAATTGGGTTTTTTGCTTCTTTTGTTCTTCTTGGGCTAGTCTATGGTTATTCTTCATTGCATGAATGCTCCAATTGCATCTTTGAACTTTGAGTCTTCCCCTTATGATTGGGCCTTGAAGTTGAGGTGGATCTTTAGGCTTACCTTGGTTATTTGAATTACAAGGAACATCTAAATCTCTTATAAAGTTTATGTAAAATAATAATTAAATAAATACTAATACATAACCACATTAGATGATCAAGTTCAAGTAAACATCATAAATCACTTTACAAGCACAAATTTAATAGATTAAGGATAATAATTAATTTCACAAAATGACATATATGGGGAAGAGTAAGATAGAATGATCAGATAATCCATATATAGCCTTGTAGCCAACATATAACACATAGGGTCTTGTAGCCAACATTTAACATATGGAGCTTGGTAGCCAATATTTAACATATGGAGCTTGGTAGCCAACATTTAACATATTGAATTTGGGAAATTGTAGGGTATACACTAGATGGTCCTTTACATGCCTATTTCCATATACACATGAGCATAACCTAGGTGCCCTGTGGGGGTTCAAGTCATTGTCTTTCTCTAACACAACACATAACAACTATTAAATTATACATAGCAAAATAATTTTCAATAAATATATTGAGCACAAATACACACATATAGCATATGCAATTGTTCCTTGACTTCTAGATTTGTAAGTAAACATACACACAAATTTAATTATATAATTAATCATTTTAGTTAAATTTTAATATACTCATATTATCTCTGACATGAATACTAGCTCTAATGTATAACTCATAAGTCGATTTACCGCTGATAGCACCACCTATGTCATCATGTGATTACCTTTAATAACATGTAATAAACAAATAAAATTTGAAATTAAAATTATAATCTTAAATATGTAGAATAATTTTATTAACTAATACATTTCAAATATAAATTATAACCTAATATTTTATGTATAATTTTATTTCTATAATCATTAACCATAAAATATATCATTATAATATCTCTAAAATATCTTAAATCTCAATCTAAATAACTCACATAGAGTTTAGGAATAACTCAAAATAAATTCTAAAGAAACCTCCAAATTTAATTATAAATAATTTGTCTCTCATATATTCAATGTCATTAGTTTTCTCAATTATTAGTCCATTTCAAATATCATATATAACTCTATTAAGATCATATTCTAAAAATTCTACAAAAATTTTATATTACTCCAAAAATATCTTATATATTTCATGCAAAATTTCAAATAAAAATAAAATCATTTACTATTCTTAATTATAACCTCAAATAGGTTATCCTACTTGACAGTCGTTACAGAAGGGTAGGTAAATATTGATTTTAAACTAATATATCTAATACTCCAAAAATTTTGAAAACATTATATATCATAATAAACATATACAAGATACTCTATATAAAATTTGAGATCAAATTGACATTATTTATTATTTTAAATTATATTCTCAAATAGGCTATCCTGCTTAAAACTTACACAGTACAACAATCATAAATAGTCCTTAAAGTGATATATTAATTGTTCCAAAAATCATGAAAACCTTATATCTCATACTAGACATATCCAAAATACTCCATATAAAATTTGAGATGAAAATAACATGATTTACTATTTTAAAATAATTATTTTTTAGAGTTGTATTGCACATGTCTATAGTTAATCAATATGTGAAATAGCTCAGTAAGTGTATTTTGAACTATTGGATCAATCTCAAATTTCAAATTTTAAAACTAGACTCTCATATCACAAACATATAAAAATATCAAGAATGAATCATTTCTCTTGCTCCAGATATTAAATTTCTAAATTGTTATTGAAAATTATAATTCTAAAAAAACTCCTATAATCAAATACATTTTATATGATCAAATCTCTATCATATATTAAGATTACAAATTTAAAATTGATATTTGTACCTCAATTAAAGTCCAATAAAAACTCCAAATTTAATTTTGAATAAAATCCCAATTCAAATCCTCAAATAACCCATAGTCAAATTAGTTGACTTTATTTTGATCAACCAAAACTAAAATAAAATAATCTAAAGTAATATACAATAAAGTTGTAGATAAATTAGATTAATTTACCTCTAAAAAGAATCTAAACAAGTTGAAAAAAAATAAAAAAATCACCAATGTATAAGCACCTAAATTTTTTCTCTTTTCTTTTCTTTCTCCCTCTCCATTCACTTGCTTTCTTTGTCCTTTTCTTTTACTTTTGCTAAAGGTGTGCGACTCGCTCCATCTTTTTGTTTTTCGTATATCACATGGTAATATGTATATTTATATAAATAGTTAGCCTAGCTAAATTATAATTTTGTCTTTTATAGTTTTATTTAATTTTAAAATTTATTCAATCTTCAAATCAAATAATATTTTAACTCATAAACTCAATTAATTAATCAATCTTGAATTTAAAAATTTAATAACAAATTTTCATAATTATTTTCTCTAATAAATAATTAAATTGATTAATTAATATTAATTACTTAATAAAATTACCTTTTTTTGCAAAAATTGCTTAGATGCCCTTAAATTAAATATATATAAATATTATACTTGAATAACCATGATAATTTCTAGATATCACTTATCATACCTAAAACCTCAAATTATATTTTTAACTCCATTATAAGTCAAAATAAATTAGAAAATATCGTTAATATCTAAATCACTAAAATTATCCTTATGAAAAATCTAGGATATCACATTCATATCCCCTTATCATAATTAAGTCCTTGAAATTGCTAGAACATAGATTATGAAAATACTCATATAGCCTAAATAACCATAATTAACTTATGAAAAATTAGAGATGTTACATTTTGTCCTCAAATAAAATGCATCCTTGAATTAGCAAAAATATATAATATACTTAAATCTCTTAACTTCAATTGTAACTAAATAACTCTCAAATCACTGTATTTATCTTCATATCTCTAATTCTTTTATCACATAATATTAAACGATAAAACTTCTAGGTCAAATGATTTTAAGATCCATAATCATGAATAATTTTACTAATTCTTTAAACTAAACAATTAAACTCATTGAAAATCTCCAAATAAATAAATATAATATTGGCATTCATTTTTTAAAAAAAATATCTCCTTCTATATGCACTTTTGATTTTCAACATAAGTACCACTTGCATTCATCAACAAAATATATCTTCATTAAATACATTTATTGATATTCTATTGCACTCAAGTTTCAATATTTACCAATCTCCTTGAATCTCAATAAACCAATATTAGAATTTGATATATCAATTATAAAATCAACACCAAGAACATTATACTTTTCTATTTTCTAAACATCAAATTTATTCCTTATAACTATTAATGAACCTCTAAATTATAAAATTGATCAATGAAACCATAAAATATTTTATTCTCTCTAACAAGTTTAATCATACAATTATCATTCATTGCCAATAATTAAATTTCTCTAGAATAATCAAAACTTCTACAATATCAATTAAATTATCAATCTCTTAATATCACCTATAAAATATGCATCAATTTTTTACATAACCTTTAAACACATATCACATACATAAATCAACAATAAAGTTCAAATCAATTTCATATATTTCCTAATCATCCATATATAAGATTTGTTTCTAGCCAAATATAAAATACAAGCAAATAACTTTTAAAATTATAAAATCAATCCTATAGAATTAGTTCATGTTACATTTCTATCGCCTTCACAAAGTTCTATCTCTAAAATTTCAAACTATCAAAATTGATTATCACTATAAAATTCAAATCATGAATTTCATAAAACTCTCATTGATTAGAATATTAAGGATAATAATACCCCATTAAAAAGTCATATATAGATTCTTCTAAACTCAATATTTATTTATCATTCAATGCTAAATCATTCTAACCTTTTAATAAAAACTTCTTAAATTTATTACTTGATAAGTTAAAATCTCTTACCACACATAAACTCAAACCTCTGGTTTCTTATATATTTACACTTAGTTCATTATATTCACTATTCTCCAATACAACTAACATCACATATATCCACTGTACATTATAATCTCATATAACTCCACAAACTTTCATAATATATACAACTCCAACTATCTATATTTTTCTACTAATGAATTAATCCAAATAAATGATATTGAATTTCTAATATAGCTAACAAATCCTTTCTATATTTATATAAAATCAATAGCTACATGTAGTTAGTAATAATCAACATATATTATAATAGCAATATATCAAACATTCATTAAATAAAATACAAGTAACTATTCTAAAGATGATAAACATAATTCTTATATAAAAATTCAAATAATGAACATAATAGGAGGAAAAGTATAAATAGGCAAAACAAAAAAGGTTTATGAAGCAAGTGAATTTGTTAGATTACAAGGCAAATGGTCAAGTGAAAGAAGATAGCCACAAAGATGGAAGCGCTGAAGTAGAAGTAAAGAAGGTTTCAATAGGTAAAATTCCTAATGATGTCAAAGTCAATGAACTTATAACTTTGATATTTGTCACACCCAAATCTGAAGGTCATGACCGTCGTGAAGCTACGATTATAGCCTCAACTTCACTAGCATACATGTATATCTAAATTAATAAAAAATAAATTTTCAAGTAAGCGGAAATGAAAAATAATTAAATAAATTATTTCACAATAATTTCAACATGTAATTGATAACTTGTAAAATATAATGTATTAGTTTAGAATATATCAAATTCATGAGTTTAAAATAATTAAATTACACTCAAAATCTACAGGGGATCATTTACTGAAGATAAAAAAAATAAATCTAGTCAAATATAATTAACACTCAAAGCAAATATGATTATGGACTTCAATAGTTCGACTTGGAGAAATAAGTAGCTTTACTCGATATTAAACAAGACCTGCAAAACTAAATTATGAAGGGATGAGCATAACCACAACTCAGTGAGAAATTATATGAGGAAGTGTACATCCTAACCTCTAATAAAATTTATGTAAAATAATAATTAAATAAATAATAATGCATAACCACATCACATGATCAAGTTTAAGTAAACATCATAAATCACTTTACAAGTACAAATTAAATAGATTAAGGATAACAATTAATTTCACAAAAACTCATAAACTCATAGACAGGGATTAAATATACTCATAAAATCCCTCACTTGAATATCAGTTTTAATGTATAACTCATAAATCGGTTTACCACTTATAGCACTACCTACGTCATCATACGATTATATTTTATAACATGTAATTAACAAATAAAATTTTAAATTAAAATTATAGTCTTAAATTTCCAGATATAATTTTATTAACTAATATATTTCAATTATAATTTATAGCTAATATTTTAAATATAATTTTATTCCTATAATGATTAACCATAAAATATGTCATTGTAATATCTCCAAAATAACTTAAATCTCAATCCAAATAACTCATATAGAATTTAGAAATAACTCAAAATAATTCTCAATAAGCCTCCAAATTTAGTTATAAATAATTTGTCTCTCTTATATTCAATGCCATAAGTTATCCTAATTATTAGTCCATTTCAAATATCATATCTAGCTCCATCAAGATTGTATTATAAAAATTTTACAAAAATTATATATTGCTCTAATTGTATCTAAGATATTTAATGTAAAATTTCAAATAAAAATCATTTACTATTCTTAATTATAACTTAAATAGTTATTTTACTTGATAGTTTTTACAGGGCAGTACGTAAATATTGACTTTAAATGACTATATCTAATACTCCAAAATTTGAAAAAATTATAAATCATAATGAACATATCAAAGATACTCTATATAAGATTTAAGATGAAATTAACACTATTTCCTATTTTAAATTATATTATCAAATAGGTTGTCCTATTTGAATATTTATATAGTATAGCAATCATAAATAATCCCTAAAGTGATATATTAAATGCTTAAAAAATTATAAAAATTTTATATCTCACACTAGACATATCTTGAGTACTCCATATAATATTTGATATGAAAATAACATCATTTACTATTTTTAAATAATTATTTTGTTGAGTTGTACTGCATAGATCTATAGTTAATCAATATGTGAAAAAAGCTCAATGAGTGTTTTTTCATTGTTGGATCAATCTAAAATTTGAAATCTTAAAACTAGATTATCATGTCACAAACATATAAAAGGTCAACGATAAACAATTTCTCTAGCTCTTGATATTAAATTTCTAAATTTTTACTAAAAATTTGTAATCCTAAAAAATTTTTTATCATCAAATACATTTATATAAACTATGTAATTATTTATAATTGCTCTTATAAATGAACAAATTCCTATTTTATATTAAAATTAAATATTTAAAATCAATATTTGTATCTTAATTGAACTCCAATACAAATTTCAAATTTAATTTTAAATAAAAACCCTAATTGAAATCCTCAAATCACCCATAATCAAATTAATTGATTTACTTAATTTTGATCAACTAAAACTAAAATAAAATAATCTAGAGTAATATCTAATAAATTTGCATATAAATTAGAATAACATACCTCTAGAGAGAATCTAAATAAATGATAAAAAAAAAAAACGTTAAGAAATCACCATATATAGGCACATAGATTTTCTCTCTTTTCTTTTTGTTCTCCCTCTCCTTTCAGTTGCTTGCTTTGTATTTTTCTTTTTACTTTTCCTAAAAGTGTGCGGCTCCATCTTTTATTTTGTCTTATATCACATGGTAATGTGTGTGTGTGTGTGTGTGTGTGTATGATGAGGTGACACCTTTTTATCTTTTGCATTCTTATTACTTCGAGCTAAACCCATTGCCTTATCTTTATGATCATGCATATTTTGTAGAGCAAGATACCTCATATGTTCTAATCTTTAATGACATAACCCAAGAACAATAAAAGGGGTCAAGAAAAAGAAAGAGGTGTTTATAATGGGTCATGATTGATTTAAGGGGTTTGAGTCCAACAAATTCAATGCATCTAATATTAATGAAGGGCAATCACAAACCTAAGGTAAAAATTAAGTGAAAACTCTTAAGGGTCAAACTAATGACCTTAAATTAACATGTTTATGTTCTTTTGGTTTTTGTTATGTGCCCTTTTTCTTTATGTTTTATGTGTTTTATGTTCTAATAAAGCTCCTAGCTTTGTTAGTATGGTTGTTGCAATTGCAGATTTTATTTCTTTTTGCCTCTATTAAAGTAATCATTCTTCACCAATCTTCTCTCTTTTGCATTCATTGCATCATTGAGGACAATGATCAATTTTAAGTTTGGGGGAATTTATGTGCTAAATATGTGCTTTGAATGATGAAATCTGATAATTTAAATGATTAAATAATTATTTTTAAGGTCTAAAAGTGAATAATGAATGAAGAATTTGATAACCACTTACTCAAATCAATTGAGTTAAATGTGTTTAAGATAATAATTTTATCATCATTAGTGTGTTTGATTTATAGTTTATTATCACGATAAAACCAATTAATCACACTTAGCGAAAAGATGGATTTTAAAATTGAAATTAATAATTATGCATGACTTAGGTGAGTAGACACTTTTACACATGCTAAAACTTACTAAACCATCTTTTAAGGTGAAATCCTAGACTTAGCAACTTTCAGGAAATGATTAAGGGATTCTTTGATTGCCCTATTATTATTTATACTTTATATGCATTATACCTTATTACTCCTTTGAGCCTTAGTATATACTCACTTGTGAGTATTGATAACCTTTCCTTCTTTAACCTATAACCCTCATTATAACTTTCTACCTAAATGCTTTTTACCTCCCCTATTAAGAGAATAGAGTTAGGAACTAGTTGTATAATGATGTGTTAAATGTCAATTATGTACATGTTTGAAGAATTTGCAAAAATGGTTCATTTATTATTATATACATCATAAGGATCAATTCAAGTTTAGAGGGTGGAAAATTGATATTTTGCTCAAATGTATATCATTCATACTTGTCATTCAAAAAAAAAAAAAAAGAACACAAAAGAAAAAAATGGATGAGAAAAAAGAAAAATAAATTAAAAGGAAGATGATGAGAAGAGAAAGAAAACAAAAAGCAAAAAAAAAAAAATCAAGCCAGAAAAGGGGAAACAAAAGGGTAGCATAGGTCCCTTGAAAAGAATGAGTATGGGCAATACATATTAAGTGTTTATTTATGTTTCACATTATTAGTCTAACTAATATCTTAGCAAAAATTCTTTTTTTTTTTTTTGGACTTGACCACTTCTTAATAGCCTTACCCTAGCCTCACATTACAAGCCTAAAAGGCCTTATGATCTTTAGGCTGCTTAGATCTACATTAGTGGAGAAAGGTGGGATAGTCTTGCCTATGGTCATGTGTGACTTCTAAGAAGTCAAAGTAGAATCTTACGTAGTTTATGTGTGATTAGAAGTTGAAATTTTGAATAAAATGTATTGCCAAGACACACACACACACTTTATTGTGTTAATTGTTAGTTAAGAACTTGTTGTTGTTGTAAGTCTATTTGCTTAATTGATGAAAATTTTGATTATTGTTGAGATAAACCTCTCCTAAAGACCTTGGAACTTGTTTTTGATTATTTGTATTATTGAATTTTATTAGGATTAGTTCATGCTTAAGGACAAATAAGAGTTTAAGTTTGGGAGAATTTGTTTATTGCATGATTTCATATATTTTATAGTTTAATTCCCTTAAAAATTTTAGAGATATTAATTGAATTTAACCTAGAAAAGAGCTTTATGGAAGTAAATTTATGTGTTATAGGGTTACAAAGGAGAAAAGTTGCTAAAGATTAAGAAAAGGCAACCCAAGTTTTAGTTTTGAGTACCACATAGTATTTTAGGCATAACTCCCTTTATAAAACTCTAAATGAGGTGATTTAGAAGCCATTAGAAAGACAACACACAAGGCTACAAATTTGGTGTTTGTGCTTGAGCTAATTCAGCTATCTTTATGGTAAAAAAATGGGTATTAAGTGAGCATGATAGTGTTGCATGGCCAAATGCCTAAGAATCAAATCGAGCAGAATGTTTCTTGAACACATAACATCCAAGCATAGTGTGCTCCTTAAACACATGGTCATATGGCTTTAAGACATGACCATACACCATATAGAACACTTAGAATCACAAAAATACATAGTTGTTTATTGGAATGAGTGACAGATAAGACAACCCAAAGGGGGAGGGGGGAGGGTGAATTGGATTGTAAATAAAAATAAACACAAACACAGCAGAAGCAAACACATAAATAAAACACAAAGATTTTTATAGAGGCTTGACAATATGCCTACTCCATCCCCAAGATTTCACTTAGGTCTGTCTATTCTTTTTCTAGGCTCAAGAACAAAACCTTCCCTTTTTCAGGCTATGGAAGAACCTTCCATTTTTCAGGCTCAAGGACAACCTTTACAATCACTCTCTTTTACAAGGAATAAGAGAGTTTGCCTTACCTCTTGATATTTTCTAGGTATAATACCAACCTTTATAACCACTAGCAAGAATTGATATAAGAGTGTCAATGCCTTTCAAATTAGGCAACAAATACACTTTGAGTGCTCAAGAAACCTACTCCCAAAAGAGTAAAAAAAATGTTGTCACTCTGCCTAAAATACAAGCAACACCTAAAAAAGTTTGCACAGAGAATTACAAGGATGTTCTTTAAATTATTACAAATGATTTCAAAAGTTTCACCAATTATTTAAACTTTAAAAAATGCTCCTTATATAGCCAAACTATAAAAGTAGCCATTGGATTACTTGAAGTTAAGTTGGACAACTTTTCTTCAAAACTAGCCATTAGAGGAGATAATGCTTATTGCTTATGATCGACACCCATTGATGTTGTAATGACTAGCTCTAATGCGCGTTGTTAATCTTCCCATGATCGCTATTCTCAACTGTAATGCTTATTAGAGTATGATCAATGCATGTTGTGGATTTCCCATAAAATATGAACTTGATGCTCTATAGTTCAAACTTTGCATAGTTGCTTTCTACACCCATTAAGGAACTCGCATTGCCCTTTGGAAACTGCTTCAATGCCTATTGAGAAGGGCCAACACCTATTTTGAGTTCCAAAAGCTTTTGCTCAATCTTAGGCACTTTTCCAATGCCTATTACAAAAATGTAATGCCTGTTGCTTAGCTAGATCAATGCCCATTGTGAAAACACAATGCTCATGGTGAGGTCCCATACAACTCAACTGAGAGCACTTATCCGATGCTCGTTGCAAAGAGATAGCATCCATTGCAAGATCCAAAAGCCTTTGGTTATTTGCAGTAATCATTCAATGTTTATTGTTCATCTTTTAATGCCCATTGTAAATGTCTAATGCCCATTGGAAGGACCAAGCTGCAACAATTAATTAAAAATACTAAAAATACAAACATTAGAACTTCTTTTGGTTTGGTTATAGTTTTGTTATCATTCAAAGTAGAGGAGTTAGACTAATGCCTTGGGTCACATGTTCACTAACAATTCACAACATTCTCTCTCTAGAATTCACAACAATCTCCCCCTGTTTTAAATTATGACAAAACCAAGATGTTTTGATACAAAATAATCAAAACTAAAAAACACAAAGGATACCAAATGTCAAAACACAAAACTACAAGGAAGATACTAAGAAGATACCAATCAATATATCCACGCAAGGCTAGACACCCAATATACAATATAGGATACTAAATGTTGAATGTTAAAAATATACTAAATGTATCTAAACAAATAAGTTTAACCAAGAGTATCCAATAAAATTAAATGATGACAATCGAAACATATATTAATGAAAGCATCCATAAACTCTCCCCCTTTTTGTCATCTTGATAAAAAGATATACAAAAAATTCCCTTAAAAAATCTCCCCTTTTTCAAACATTTAAGCCAATTTTCTCAAAAATAAAGTAAATAAGATGATACCAAAAATACAGAACATACAAAGAATGAAAACTCCCCATATCTATATGCTTCCTTCTCATAAATCTCCCAAGATATTCAAACAAAGACTCAGTTGACATTATGTGGGGTTACACATTCTCTTCATGTTTTGAGGAAAGTAAGAAAGGAAAGACAGTTGCTAGAGATTCATAAAATACAAACACTAATTGATACAATTATTGGTTCTTAAAACAAATTCTCCCTTATTAAATACATGTTAAACAATATGGAGGGGATAAAGAAACATTGCAGTTAATGATTTCCCAAAAATATAAACTCCTCTTCAAACTCTATAGCTCAAATCACCATTTGATTCTCCATTTTTAAGTGGAGGTGAGGAGCTTCCAAACCTGTAAAATTAAACTTTCTTTGGTACCTATCTTCTTTTGGGTCCAAATGGGTTAACAACATAAACATATTCATCTCTCAATCTAGGTAACAAAAGTATACTTTGTGGCCATATTTTCTACAATAAAAGCATTACCATATAAATGTTTTCTTAAGCTCTTATGTGGAGCAAGTGTAAGGTGGCTTCCTAAAGGATTAATGCCAAACAAATGAAGAAACCTTTGCATTATTGACATGTCTAGTTCCATAAATAAAGGCATGATTTGCCTTTGGCCTATGAGTGTGAGTGTGTGAGTAGTTTTGATCATGCATATTTGATTTAGATAAAGGTGGGGGAATTTTAGCTTTGGTAAAAGCTCTCACAAATGTTGGCTTAGAAATGGTAGGTTTAGAGTGATAAAAACCTAAACCATGTCTATCATTTGAAGTATTTTGAGAGCCCAAAACAAGATCAAGTTTTTCTTTGCCTTGTGTAAAAGTGGCAAGTGAATCTTTCAAAGTTGAGATCTCTTTATTGAAACTTTCATTTTGAGAAGACAAAATTTCATAAAATTTCTTCTTGATTCAAAGCCTCATTTTCCTTTTGTAATAACTCATAACTTTTCTTGAGTTCTGCCAATTCAAATTTTCAAAATTTTATTTCTTTCAAAACTTTTATTAAGATCATTATTAGTGGATTTAAAGGCCTCAATAAGATTTTCAATAGTAAACATGTCTTCTAACTCTTGATCATCCTCATCTAAATCATTGTCAAGAGAGTTAGGACGTACCTATTTTAAAGAGCTCTCCTTTAAGGCCTTGAAGTAGAGATTGGTTCTTTCTTTTCTTCCCATCCTTGGTTCTTTTTCATCTTCACTTGGTTCAGATGCACTAGAGTCATCCCAAGTGGCTTTATAGGATTTCTTTTTCTTCTTGTCCTTCTTATCAACTTTAGCTAGTCTGCTTTTATATGGTTAAGCCTTCCACATCCATAACATTCAATTTGTTCAAGCTTGCCTTTGCCCTTCGTCTTCTTCAACATCCTTTTAAATTTATTTGTTATGAGGGCTATTGACTATTCATCTAGCTCTTCATTATCATCTCAACATTTGAAGGTAGCTTTGAGTGTTATTCTAATCTTCTTCTTATTTACATTCTCAAATATGGGTGGAGCTTCTTTGTTTAGGTTCATATCATAGTCAATGAGATTTTCTAGCAGCTTATCAAGTGACATGGTCTTCAAGTCTTTTAAATCCTTAAGAGAAGTGGCCTTTCTAAGCCACTCCTTAAGCATACACCTCAAAACTTTCTTCATAAGTTCCTTATGGTGAATGTTTCCTAAGAGCCATCATTTCTCTAATAATCTCAATGAGCCGATCATACATTTTTGAGAATGTTTCATCAGGCTTTATAAGGAATGTTTCATACTAATAAATGAGGGTCTCAATCTTTTTTTTTTACTTGATTTTTTCCCTTATGTGTGAGCTCTAAGGCCTCTCAGATTTCCTTGGCAATAGAATTCATGTTCACTTTATCGTACTCATTTTTGCTTGAAGCATAAAAGAGCATATAGATGGCTTTGTCATTGTTTGCAACTTATTTTTTTTTCTCTACCAAACATCTCATCAATGTCTTTCTTTATTTGAATCCCATTAACAAATGTCTTCATTGGAGTGTATGGACATTTACCCATAATTCTTCACAACTCAATGGATTCGAACCAAAGAAAGTAGTACATTCTGCTCTTTTAATATTGGTAGTCTGTTTCATTGAAGAAGGGGGGTCTCACAACTGATTATCCTTTTAGTCCATGCTCATATATGGGATGTCAGGATCATACCCTTTTTGCACTTAAGCTTCAATAGAGGTTAAACTTTGATACTAATTGTTGGAATGAGTGGTAGATGAGGCAACCTAAGAAGGGGGTGAATTAGGTTAAAAATAAAAACAAATACAAACACAGAAGAAGCAAACACGTAAATCAAACACAAAGACTTTTATAGTGGTTCGATAATGTGTCTACTCCACTCTCCAAGAATTCGCTTAAACCTTTCTATTCTTTTTCTAGGCTTAAAAATAAACCTTTCCCTTTCCAAGATAAGGAAGAAACTTCCCTCTTCCAATCTTAAGGATAACCTTTACAATCACTCTCTTTTATAAGGAATAAGAGAGCCAACCTTACCCTTTGGTATTTTTCTAGGTGCAATACCAACCTTTACAACCACTAATAAGGATTGATCCAAGCAGTGTTAATGCCTTTCAAATTAGGCAACAAATACACTTCGAGTGCTCAAGAAAACCTACTCTTAAAAGAATAGCAAAAATGTTATCACTCAACCCAAAATACAAGCAACACCTAAAAAGGTTTGTACAAAGAATTACAAGGTGTTCTCTAAATGATTACAAATGATTTCCAGAGTTTCATCAATTATTTAGTCTTCAAAAAATCCTTCTTATATAGCTACACTATAAAACTAGCCATTAGAGTACTTAAAGTTAAGTCTGACAGCTTTTCTTTAAAACCAACCGTTAAAGGTGACAACGTCCGTTGAAGTTGTAATGGCCAGCTTCAATTCCCCTTGTCAATCTTCCCATGATTGTTGTTCTCAACCTTAATGTCCAATGGAGTATGATCAATGCCTATTGTGGATTTCCTATAAATCATTAACTTATGCTCTGTTTTTCAAATTTTGCACAATTACATTCCACACCCATTGAAGAACTCATGATACTCATTGAAAATTTTGTCAACACTTATTGAGAAGAGCCAACACCCATTTTGAGTTCCAAAAGCTTTAGTTCATTCTTGGGCACTTTTCCAATGCTTGTTATGAAAATGTAATGCTTATTGCTTGGCCAAATGAGTGCTCATTCTGAAAACACAACGCTTATGGTGAGGTCCAGTACAGCTCAACCTAAAGCACTTCTCCAACACCCGTTATAAAAGGACAATGCCCATTACGAGGTCAAAAAGACTTTGGCTATTTGTAACAATCATTCAATGCCTATTATTCATCTTTCAATAGTTGTTGAATAGTCCAACGCCTGTTGGAAGGACCAGGCTATAACACTTAAATAAAAACACCAAAATATAAACATTAGAACTTCTATTGATTTTTTTACAGTTTTGTTCTCATTTAAAACACATCATTCAAAGTAGAGGAGTTAAACCAATGCCTTGGTGTCACATGTTCTCTAAGCATTCATAATATTCTTTCCCTAGTATTCATAATACCCTCTCCCTAGCATTCACAACATTGTGCATGCAAGAAAAATGGTCACCCTTGAAAAGCCAAAAATGCTATTTTTAATGCCTTACCAATCTTTTTCTTTTTCAATGCCTCAAGCTTTCAAGTTAATAAAAAACTCAAGCGAACTATTTAAGGAGGCAAAACCCTATGAATTGAGAATATCTAGGGCATTAAATAACCATCTAAAAAGGGAAGAAATAAATCAAGTAAGGGTTTATGAGCAAAGAGGAGCAAGATGACAATCATTCAAAAGCTTCTAAAACTGAAGTCTATGTCTTCAAATATCATTATTTTTATTATTTCTTCTTCTCTTTCTTCTATTATAAGCTAATTTTCTTTATTCTATGCTTGTAAATGAATCTTATGTGACTCACATTAGTTTTCCTTAATCAAAGTATTTTGGTTTCCTTCATTATTTATGCTAGTAATTATTCATGCTTGATTAACTTGCCATTGATCTTCTTAGTTTTATGAATCAATAATTAACAGAAACTTTATAAAGAATGAATCATTTAATAATTCCCTTATTTTGTTAAGTTGAGAAACCTTAATGAACCATTGTTATCCTTGAAGTCTAGCTTTATGAGGCAATTGTCTGATGTCTAGCTTTTTAGTTGAGGAACTTTAACTCAACATGCTCTTATATGTTAATTTCTACTTGAAAGGCATTAATTGATCACCATAATGACTTCATAGTAACATGTGATGCATGAACAATTAGACAAGGATTAGAAACCATTAGAAAATCACAAAGTGAAGTTGACCCCTAACTAACTTCTTCAATTGATTTTTTTTTTCTTTACGAATACTTTGTTTATAGTTTAATTAGTTTTAATTCTTAGTTAAATCCTCCTTTCAATTAAGATTTTTATATAATACAAGGAACATAAAGCTTAGTACTTAATCTCGATCCTTGTGGCAATGATACCCATACTCTTGTACATTTTATTACTTGACGACCTTTGCACTTGTAGTTCAAGTGGTTATCTATATGGAACTAACCCGTCATCACCCATTCTTTTTAAATGTTCTTGTACCATCTTCACCTTTTTTTGCATGCAAAGATTTAGGTTAGGCCCAAAAAATTGAACTAGCCTATAAGACACTATCTGTGAATTTTTAAGATGTTTAATTTTTGATTATTTGTTTGATTTTGTATTGCCTTTTGCATTTAGGTGCTCTTTTATTTTATTGCTTAATATTCTTGATTTTTCTCCCTCCATGTAAAAACTATTTGTGTTAGTTTTAAAAAATAATTTAGGTTCATATAATATATACCTATAGGCTTTCACAACACTTATCATGCATATATTTGTTATTCATTTTTTGAAATTTGTTTAATTTTCATGGTATTCCTATCTATTTACAAACATATTCCTATTTTTATGTGAATTTTACAGTATTTTGTGATGTTTGACTATTAAATTAGCTTCGTGAATTGGCTTATCTTTATTTTTTAGATTCTTTGATGATTGGTACTTGTAATGTTGTTAATTTGTGGTATACTTCTGTGCACATTTGATGTCTCCTTTGTTTGTTTATGTATAATTTTACATATAGGCTCATGTGAAATTCAAGGTTAGTTAAAAAATAAATTTATTTTATTGAATGCGTACTAGAGGTTTTTGTGGGAACATTTATTTCAAGAATTTATTTGATTATTATAATTCTTTTACCTTTGATGTTTAGTTTATTCCTTCTTTGTAGCTATGTACAAAACATTAAAATTAGTTTTATAGATGAGTTTTGCACAAAATTTGCGTACTTGAGGTCTCTTGCAATGTTGTGATCTTTTAATCTTTGGCCCTTATGTGTGCTACCATTCCCCTTTGATTTTGTTGATTTTATTTCACTCTTAGGTTGTATGCTATGTTTGCCTTCTTTTTCTTTCATTCATTTTCAAATTTCATTTGATTTGTGTAGTGTTACTTACACTTTCTTTTTATGTTAGCTTTTCTTATTCAAGTTAGGTCACCTTCCATAAAGGTGGTGTGGCAGTCATGTCTACTGGCATCTAGTCTCATCGACTACCATATCAAGTGCATGACAGGGTTGCATAGATTAGACTCTTGCCCTTCTTAGCTATGATGCTCGACTGACCTCCTTAGTGTGATGGCATTACTATGCATACCCTGACCGGGCATTGAAAGGACATAACACATACTTTTCACTTACCCCTAACTAGAGAGATTTTCTTAACAATTGTCTACTTCACTTGGATGATGGGGATTAGGTATTTGAGTATCCCTCTATTTACCAACACTAGCATTTACTTCCCTCATGCTATAATGTGACTATTTTAGAATTTGTTGGGCTTCATCCATAACTTAAAGGGAAAGAATGCCTTCAAGGATTCAAGCATCCTAATCGGTTCTCCTTATATCATTGATCATAGCTTGTAACGACCGTATTCATATTTGCTCTGATACCAATAACTGTAATAACCATGTTCATTTACAAAACTCATACTATTCATGTCCATAATCTGTAATGCTACAATTGGTACCTATCAGAGCACTCAACATTCAGGATTTGCCCGTCGGCCCTGCGATGTCATACACATCAGGATTTGCACGTCTACCCCACGTATGCTTGAGCTCTGTCCGATACCAAAACTGTAACATCAAAATTCATTTGTCAAACCAATAACTGTGATACCCATTGTTCTCATTTGTAAATCAGCTTTGATACCACAAATTGTAACATCACAATGTGGCTACAGCTGGTACTTATCAGAGCACTCAACATCCGGGATTTGCCCATCGGCCCCGCGATGTCATACACAACGGGATTTGCACGTCTACCTCGCGTGTGCTTAAATCCTCTGATACCACCAATTGTAACTATCGTCTTCAGTTGCAAATCATGGCATTTCATGTTCAAAAATGCATACACATTAAGGTTTATTCATCATACATATATAATCCTATATGTATTTAATGTACACATGTGTTAACTAATGTTAGGACCAGTGACCATGACTAGTTCCTATCAAATGTATGTACATGATGCAAGGAGAGAGAGTTGGAATTCAGCCGACGACCTGTGTTCCATGTGTCTTTATGCAAAACTTTATATACCAAAGTGTCCAAAGTCTATGCTTCAGTATCTGAAAAATAAT
>CATIWR010570726.1:0-23872 GCA_949677035.1 Omphalea diandra | reverse complement strand
TCAACTTCTTCATTTCTTCTTGAGAGATTGATTCAATTCTGCAACAACAACACTTATTTGAAATATTAGTGATGATCAATTTACTTTGTCAAGATCAAAAGAGGTTCTAAACCTAGGATTGATTATCCTAGTTCAACAAATGGTATGGAGGAGCATATATGGGAATTGAATGTCAATTAAGGGGTCCTTTTGCTCAAAATTCTGCCAAGAAAGTGTATTATGTTTCCAACTTCAATAGGCAACCTCACAATCCATATTCCAACACCTATAATCCCAAGTGCAGGAATCATCTTATCTTCTCATGGAGCAAGCAAGCTACTCATGCTAAGTCTTCTCATTTAACCTAATCGATTCAATAGGAAGAGAAGCTTTCTTAGGACATACAAAAATTCTTAATTTAAAAGTTTCAGGAGGTGGAGACTAAGCTAGATAAGATATACAAGCTTGAAGTAAGGGTGAATCAAATCGAGCAACATAACCGACATTTAGAGACACAAAGTGGGCAATTGGCTAATACCATTAATGCAAGAATGCTAGGTACACTCCCTAGTAAGATTGAAATTAACCCAAGAGAATAATGCTAGACAATTACTTTAAGAAGTGGCATAGAGATACCTAACCCCCACACAAGTATAAGGATGAATGTAAGAAAACAACCCAAAAAATTTCTGAAATTTTTGAAATCTCAGTCTAAGAAAATAAAGAAACAACCTAAAATTCAGTCCAGATGAAAAAGATAATGTGGCAAGAAAGCTAAAGAGGATGAAGAAAGTCAGCCTACATTAGTAAAACTTATGTTCCACTTATTCCTTTTCCTCAATGGTTGCAAAAACATAAGTTGGACAAACAATCTGCTAAGGTCTTAGAGATTTTTAAGCAAATTCATGCTAATATTTAATTTGTTCGGGTTTTAGCACAAATGCCAAAATGTGAAAAATTTCTCAAACAACCTTTGTCTAATAAGAGAAATTAGAGAAATTTGAGACTATATCTCTCTCTAAGGAATGTAACACCATAATCCAAAACAAACTTCCATCAAAACTTAAGGATCCAAGGATCTATTCCTTGCCAAATTACAAATTTATTAGAGGACTATGTGATTTAGGTGTTAGTATTAGTTTAATGCCTATTTCTATTTGTAGGAAATTCAAGTTTGGTGAGATTTAACCAACTATGATGACATTGCAATTAGCATACCACTCTATTAAATACTCGGTTGGAGTGATGGAGATCGTTATTATGCAAGTAGGGAAGTTTATTATACTAGTAGATTTCATTGTGCTCTATATGG
This sequence comes from Omphalea diandra, assembly GCA_949677035.1. Lineage (NCBI taxonomy): Eukaryota > Viridiplantae > Streptophyta > Magnoliopsida > Malpighiales > Euphorbiaceae > Omphalea > Omphalea diandra. The sequence goes on along the minus strand of CATIWR010570726.1, from coordinate 22,581 downwards.
ATGCATATGTGGACATGTCATTAATCCTTGGAAGACCATTCTTAGCAACTATGGAAGCCATAATTAATGTGAAGAATGGGAAGCTAACTTTGAATGTGATGGGAGAATCAATGGAGTTCAATATTTTCAAATTAATAAAATAACCTTCTCCTATTAAAGATTGCAGTAATGTGGATGTAGTTCATGAGCTAGTTTAAGAGGTTCATACAAAGAAACATCCTAAGGATCCATTAGATTACTAGATTTAATTTAGTTAATTTTAATTAATTGCAGGTTATTTTCGGAGCAATGATCATGGGCCAACAACAATATATGTGACTATAAAGGGTACAACACTTTAAAGATTCAAAAATGGAGGAAAATACTAAAATTCAATTGCAACCATGTTACATGGGCTATACATAAGACCATGCAGATGTGAATGACAACTCACTTTAAATACCCATTTTATTCTCCTCTTAACTCTAACACATATAAACCCTAAACTTTATTTATAGTCGCCTCCCCCCTTTCTCACAACCTACCCACTTTCTCTTTTCTCCAAAAACCATCCAAATCTCATCATGTTCATCACCAAAATAATTGCAAAAAGAAATCTAATCAGTTTTTTTTGCTAGCCCTTCTTTGAAAAAACTGAAGTCACCATATAATGAAGATCTTAGATAGGATTGACAACAATCTGCAACAAGTTTTTTTGTGCATAGGAGATTCTTCTAATAATAATCTCCACCACCAAACTAATGATTTTTAATTTTTTAATTATTTAATTTTTTCTTTTATTTTCCTTAATTTTTTTTTCTTCTTCTATTTTCTTTTTTTTTTCTATTTTTTATACTATCATTTGGGTATTTTGTGTTTCAAATTATTGCAGGTTTAGAATTGGTGTTTTTAATAATTTTATTTTGGATATTTTGTGTTTAACTGTTACATGACTTAGATTGGTAATCAAATGTTATTTTATGATGTGTGAATATTTGGGTATTTTAGATTTTTGGGTAATATAGTGTTTTGTTTGTTAAAGTACTTGTTAAAAATCTTTGAGATATCAATTGCTTGGAAGGTTATTTTATGTTGTTTTAATCTTTTTATTTTGCTTTTGTTTTTTTTTTTTCATGAATTGTGTTTGTTGGGTTAATTTATTTAGTAATTTTTTAAAAATTTTTGTGGATACAATTATGAGAAGAAAAATATTTTTTGTTTGTGAAAATTGTGTTTATTGAATAACATGTGTAGAAATTTTTTTTAAAAAAAAATTAGCAAATTTGGTTGTTAGGAACCTAGGATATTTGAATTGTTATGTTATTTAATGATTTTGTTTTCATGAGTAGGATTGTGTATTTTGGGGGTAATGTTGAATTGTGCTTATTAACACTTATGTGTGATTAATTATAGTAATTGAGTTAATTTTGATTTTCAACATATGAAATTAGGAATATTAATGTCTAGATTAAAATTCAATTCACCCATTATGTTTTTGGTAAATCAGAATATATTTTTATGGATTTTGGTGTGTTATGATTGTTGAAAAATTTTACGAATTGAGATATTGAAATGCATAACAAACATGTTGATTTTACCAGTTATGCTTGAAATTTGTTTTTGGATTGTTTGTGCACAACAAACATGTTGTTGGATTGAATTCCAAGTGCATGACTTGTTATGGCAGCCCATGCACATTTGCCTAGTTCTATTCACATGCAAGTCTATTTGTTTTTACATTCATTTATCGATTTCACACTTTTCTAATTAATCATGGTTTATTGGTGAAGGAAAAACTCATATGCAACGACTAAGTTTTATGGATGCAATCAATTTTAGGAATCATTTTGACACTAAGTCATATCCAAGTTACATGAAAGGGAGTATTTTTTTCTTTTTGTTCTTGCAATTTTATTTTCCTTTTAAACATTGAGAATAATGTTTAATTTAAGTTTGAGGGAGACACTTGAGTTAATTCTCTCAATCTTTTATTCTTTTTATGGATATTAGAATTTGATTTATTCTTTCAATTATTTTAAGTTTCATTTAAATTGTAAAAAATAAATTTTGATTTGTTGATTTGAGGATTTTAATAGTTTATTTCCTTTTTGGGTAGGTTATTTGCTCTAAAAGTAAAGATGAATTAACTTGAGAGTGATCACTTCATGATTTGTGAATTCTTGGATTTTGAAATATTTGTAATAGAACTAAGCATGATCAATTTTATTATAAAATTTGGATATTTGAATAAACTTGATAAAAGATGCAAGTAATTGCTTGTTTAGGTTGATTGAGAAACTTGCTTGAATCATTATATCTAGAAATTAATTACTTATTTAGATTTAAGTGCATGCATGCTAGTTTGTTAAAAACTTGTTCACTAATTCTAGAACAAGACATATAATCTTTTGAGGTGAAACATTAATTCACATTTGATCAAAGAAATGATTTAGACATTTTTTATATTAACCCATTTAGCTCCTTCATACTTTATCAATTTTCTTCCTTTGCACCTTTCTTGAGCCTTTAAATACACTCTTAGAGTGTACACAAGTCTTTCTCTTAGTATCCTTAAACTTATTACCATATAACTCATATTATGGCCTATACACCAAGAGAATTTTAAGATTGAAATTTTTAAGTGACACTGGAATTTTAATTATATTTGTTGAAAAAGTTGAATTCCCTTCTTAATTGTATATTTGAGTGTGTGCAAGTATTTAATATTTTGGAAAAAAGTTGAAATATGTAATGTTTGACATTTACAATTTATTGGTCATTTGATTTAGTGTAAAAAAAATAATAAAAAGGAAAAAAAGAAAAAAAGAAAAAGAAAAAGAAAAAAAAGGAAAAAGTTGGGAATTGTGAAGTCTTTTAAGTTTTAATGCTTAAATTGTTTAGAGTTCATAATTTTATGTCAAATGCATTTATACACAATTTACTCTTGATTTTTATAATGAATTGGCATTATTTGATTGATTGTTGCTAAGAAATAATAAAATCAAGGGTTTGACAAGTTGAAAATTTTGAAAACATATAGGAATTTTCAGTGTTACTTGATTATTTTCATTCTTGAAATTCTCTTACTTGAGCTTTTTTATCATTTTCTTTGGCAAGTTAGTATCTTTTTCACCATTACAAGCCAATAAAGACCTTTTGATCCTTGATGAAATGTGTAATTATATTAGTGGAGATTGATTGTGTGTTTTTGCCTGTGAAATTATGCATAACATTATTTTAAAAAAAGTTTGACAATGCTAGCTTGTATTATATTTGTTTTTAAATTGCATCAAAAGTGAAAAAAGATGTATTGTAGTTTTTGCATATTTCTTGATTGATTTTATTCTTTGAAATGCTTGCAAAATTTTGATAGTGAACTTCAATGTGATAAATTTTCTTATGAGTTTGATTGTGTTAGTTTATTATGGAGTTTTCTAAGTTTAAGGGTGATTTGAAAAGTTCTCTTATTATTTTTTTTTCTTTGCTCAAGGATAAGCAAAACTCTAAATTTGGGAGAATTTAATAGGAGACATTTTAACATAAATTTTAGATTAAAAATTAGGAGTTCTCTTATTTTTATAGTATTTTTATTCTCAAATAAGTTAATTTTTTGCCTTTTTTATGTTTGAGCAGGAAATTCTAAAAAAAAAAAGCTAAATTATAGTTTTTAATAGTGTTGCGTGAGCTATTGTCTGGTCCATGTGTAGGATTATGCAAATATACAAAGTTGACCAGTCAAAGAGTAGAATCATGTAAACAGGTAACTGCATGAGCGTGCATGAGCATGCATTGAGCCATGCAAAACGTTAGATATAAAATTAAAAAACGCGAGCAAACTCTCTTTTTAAGATAACGAAGACCTAATCTAGTAAAAAATCATGGGCAAAAAAATAGTAGATTTTTAGGAGAGAAAAGTGACTCCAACCTCTACACCAAATAAAAATAAGATTTTGTGAAAATTAGAAGGATTCTCTTTTAGGGTTTTTATTATTTTTGTTTAGCAAAACTTTTCTTTGAAATTTTTTCTACTCAATTTAATGGATTCTTTCTTTTTTGTTTTTTTTCTTCTTTTAGGATGAACTAATTCTTTAATTCTAGGGATTAAGGTGAAAGTTCAATATTTATTTTATGAATATATGAAGTGATTTTTGCTTCAGTTGGATTGGATGTTTTGATGTTTGAGCTTAATTGATTTTGTATGTACGAACGACAATATATGTGCAATGTTTGAAATTCTAGATGATGAAGTAAGAGTGAAAAACTAGGGTTAGTCTTGACATATTAAACTAGGAGATTGAGATAATAAAAGTAGACTTAATATTTAGAGATATTTAAGGACTATTCTCGAAACTTAGTACATTGTTATTGAATTTTGTGACCATGAGAATAAACATAATTTTAGTAATAATAAATTCAATTTTGTTCGAGAGAGATTATTAGGTAAATTAGGGAAATCTATTTTTAAGCACAACCCAATCTTAAACAATATAAAATCCATAACTTTACAATTGTCCTTTAATAAAGTAGATTCCTTCAGTAATTGAATAGATGACAAAACACTTTAAATAAATTTGAGTTATCCTTTAATAATGGAGAATAAAGTAGGTTTCTTCAATAATAGTTGACAAAATATTTACACCAAATCATCAAAGCTTAATTTTTCCATTGCAATCATCTTCATTTTCTTGTGCAAAATCATTTTGAGATTCAACATTGTATCATATTATCGTCTTTCTTATTGAATCAAATCAAATTTTAACTATATGTAATTTAATTAAATTGAATAGAACCTAATCTAATTAAATTGAATAGAACCTAATCGAAAATTCTATATTTCAATTCAGTTTTGTTTATATGTCCATAAAATTCGATTTAATTAGTTTAATTTATTTGATTTTTTCACAATTTGTAATTCAATTTGCTTTATAAAATATAAAATTATATTTAACTGATTTAAATAAAAAATCAAACCAAATAAAGCGAATTGATTTGTTCGCTTTTTTTTTTTTTTGGTTTTATCAACTGCTCCGCGATGATCTGCACGGTGTGTTCTGATCTTACACTTGCTAATATGCGTCATGCCTAAGACTAACGACGCCGTTTCAATTGACACTCAAAACTGTGGATTTCTCGAAAACTCAAGTGATATTGGTCAGATATTTTCCGTTTCTAGTACTGCATCCTCTTCCTAATATATCTGTTCTTACATGTTTATCTACAAAAATTCTCCACCTTTACTTGATAATCGTAAATTCTGAAACGTACCCACTTAAATTCATCCCCCCTTCCCTCAAACCCCTCAATCGATTTTCCATTTGGACTCATTTATGATTGTCGCATTCTTCTGAGCTCACGTTCCCACGTTCGACACCATGGCTGCGGTCCTCAGATCCAAACCTTTACCTTCCAAGGAAACGGCGTGTTTCACAGTATCCCAATTCAGATACTTCTTGTTAAATCACATGCATGCGGGTGGCATGCCCAGCTGCAACTGCGCGCACCTTATGAAATGGGACGAGCACTTTTCCAACACTCCTTATCATTTTACTTCTTTCAAGCCAGTCTCGCTGCGCGGTGAATTCATGGAAAAGGGTGTTAAACTATTGGATAATTGGATAAGCGGAAGTTATTCAACAAAGGAATTTGGTGGAAATTGGAGCCAGAAATTGCATAGTCGTAGTAGAAGTGGTGGTGGTGGGTCGAATTATGGGGACCCACCTGAGGTGTGGCAGCCTCCGGGGGATGGGATTGCAACATTTCGAGAAGGTGAATCCACAGTGAATGTAGTCCGTGGAGGGAGAAGTGGGTCCGGGTCGAATGCCAAGGATTGGTGCTGGGCTGGTTCCAATTTGGGTAATAATTTTCCAACACCAAAGGAGATATGTAAGGGACTTGATAAGTTTGTGATTGGACAAGAAAAAGCTAAAAAGGTAATTGTTTTTTCTGGTTTGCTTGGTTGCATCGGTTGCTTTGATTTTGTAAGTGGAAAATGTATATTTTTTGTCTCTTAAATGCTTACACAAGTAGCATAGAATTGGTTCCCTTTGGACATATGGTTAATTTGAATTTGAAAATTTTTGTTTTTGGTTATGTTGATGTACAAAAAGAAAAAAAAAAACGCAGTTTTGAGCTCAAAGTACTGTAGAGAGGATAGATAATTCATTGTGCTCTACTTATTTAGTAATGCCTTTTTTTAGTGTTTTATTTCTAGTACTTTCATGTTATCCTGGATTGTTTTTAGCACAGTAATGGAGCATGCGTCTTATGGGGAATGACAATGCTTATATATTGGCAATTGGAGGAGTTCTGATATGTTTCTTTTCCGTATTTTTTTTCTTAGTTTATGCTTTCTGTGCAGGTGCTTTCTGTTGCAGTTTACAATCACTATAAAAGAATTTATAGTGATTCTGTTCAAAAGTGGTCAGTTATATATCTTCGCTAAATGCACAATCTATTGTGTTTCTTTTTCCCTGTCATATCATATGTTTACAATTAGAAAACATGTAGATTATCATCAGTTAGGCAAAAAGGGCAGTTTTAACTATTAAGGTGATTAATTGGTGAAAATTTTGGCCATCTCGTGAAACTCAGTGTGCTAACCTGAACGACATGGAAATTCACACTATAAAGTTTTATTTTTACGTGTCATATAAATTGCTGGGGTTATGTTGTTTGCCTTAGCTTCTATATAGTGGCTAGCCTAGGTAATGTTGATTATTCTGTTAGTGGCTAAATTTATTATTTAGTCCATAAAAGGTGGAAAAAATAAGGGAAATCTGGGTGGGGAGATTAACACGCTTCATATGTTGGTTATGTTACAATGCCTAGAAGCTTTAATAGGACATGATTTTCCTGGGCACATACTCTTTTGCCAAGATCTTATCAGGCTCGAAGCATAACAAGCGCTAGGTCTAGAAGTTCTGTTGTTTTCCAGTGGATGACCTAATTGAGCTGTGCCTTTTTGCCTAGTGACATATTCTTTTCTAGGCACAAGGTGCAACTAAGATACACCTCTGTTGTGTATTGATCGCCACTTTTTTTTTTCTTGACATTATTTTAACCTATATACTATTAATATAAGATTGAGTACAAGTTCATAATTCATTATAGTACAACTAATTAAAATGAAATTGACCAAACAGGATTGCTAATTAAAAAGGAACAAAAGAAAAACAGAGCCAAGTACTACATATGTAGTATGACATTTTCAGTTGGAAGTAACACTTAAAAAAGAGAGAATTCTATCAAAAAATGAAAAGAACAAAGAAGAAGATGTTGCTCCAATATGGTTTTGATAATTCCCTCTGACCACTCTCCTTTGCTTTTAACTAGCTTTTTTTTTTTTTTTTGCTTTCCCTATTTCTAGTCTTGTCTCTATCTGTCTTTCCCATCTACTCTGCATCTCTGTCCTCTGTTTTCTCCACCTTTGATAAACATATTTCTTTTTTTTATTATTTTAATTCAGAGAAACCTTGAACATTGTTGTTCCTCTCTCATAATAGGACTGGCATTAGCATTCTTTTGTACCAAATGTAAATTTCTGTCTTCTTTTTATTTTTTGCGCTTTGTTTTGTCACAGAATATGGATTCTCATAATTGTAGCAGTAACAGTTACATATGAGATCCTACACATGCTTTTTACATCCAAAATGAGGAAGCATTTACAATATATTAGTTGTTTTAAGAATCATGATGTTGATTTTAAATTTTCTAGCAAATTTTGTTTCTTCTGGGCCTTACCTTTCAAATGTTTGTGTATGAGGCCTGAGCCCTGTGTCCTAGATTTTAGGGTAGATGATAGGTACAATGAATATTGCCTTCATTCGTTATGAGACTGGTGCATGAGCCTTGTGTCTCAGTTTCTATGGTAGATATGGATATACGATCAATATCGGTCTCATTTCTTTTTAATATGCTATTGGCTACACTCTTTCTTTTGTGCCTTAACTCCTAAAGGCTTGTACCTTTAATTACAATGATAGATGAACTGTGTGCCCTCTTTAATATTATTTTTATTTTTATTATAATGCTTGAATGGCTGATTGCCTGTGGAACAGGATCATTGGATCATAGGGTCAATAATCAATAACTAGGATAGCATGCACTTATTGCCATACATCATGTTCATCAAAAGAGTTGTTGACTTCTAACATGTTTGTTACAACTTGGGAAGTTAGGTCTGCAGGAGATTCAAGAAACAACGGAGCAGAAATTATGGATGATGATGGAGTGGAACTTGAGAAAAGTAACATTCTTTTGATGGGGCCAACAGGCTCAGGTAATTTGTCATTATTCATATTGTGATTATTGTCCTCAATAACTTTTATTTATCATTGTTATGCCTTCTTCATTGACTTATTTTTATTTCCTCAAACTGCACAAAAAGTCTTGTCATATAGTTGCTTATATGCACACTCTACTTGAGATGCTGTATTGAAGAAGAATTTATGTGCTGGGTGAATAAACATTGCTGAATGTTTTAGATTATTATGATGTTGTGAAATTTAAAATCAACATTTCCATCTTGGTGGTTCTTTAATTTTATAATTTTGTCTAAAGTAATACCAAACAGATGATTGCAAGGATCATACCCATTTCGTAGTGCTTCCTTTTCTATTGCTTCTTGATATTATTAGCATTTCCTTAAATGTTAAGGTGGTCTTTGTTTTATTTTAACTTTAAATTGTGGTGTGAAAATTTTATTTATTTATTTTTTTTGATATTATTAATCACTGGTGTCACTTGTTTGCTGTTTTTGATGCCATTTCAAGGACAGGGAAGACATTACTTGCCAAAGCCTTAGCACGATTTGTGAATGTTCCTTTTGTTATCGCAGATGCAACTACATTGACCCAGGCAAGTCATTTCTTTGTTTAGGTGATATCTTATGATCTGCATTACTTGTATTTTTTTCTTCATGTGGATTTTGTTGAACGGTCAGGTGGAATTCTTCAACTATGATATTGTTTATGAATATGCTTTATGACTGTATCCTCCATGTTCCTTTATGTGAAGTTTGGCCTAGCATGTGCATTATTTCATTATGTTAAGTAACTTTTTTGTTCCATAAAATGCTATGTGCAGGCAGGATATGTGGGGGAAGATGTGGAGTCCATTTTGTACAAGCTACTTATGGTAAATTCATGTCACCCTGAATTATTTTTTGTTCAAATACTTATGTTGTTTGGCGGTAACTGATATTACATGCTATTAATGTTGTCTCATTTTTCTTGCTGATCACTTGGTGGACATGGATCGTTGTTCTTCTATTAAACTTATTAACTAAAACTCTACAAACTCTTCTGATGTGGTGTTTACACTGTAAAGGTGCTTGATTTGTCAGTTCTGATATTGCACGAGAATGAAAATGTTATCGTCATAGCTTCTCTGAAAAAGTAGGAGGAAGGCTGTGCGTTTATAAGATCCTTCCCTGAACCTAGCAAAATGGGGAGTTTCTTGCACTTGGTATGCTGTCTTATATTTGATATATTTGCATGGTTACTACAGAATGAAAATTTGAGCAGTCTTTAAATAAGCAGTCCCACCAGGGCCAGTATTTTTGGTCTTTTTGACTGTGGAAATAGCCATTTGTAATATAATACCATCACAAATTATGGATGTGATGTGTCCTGCCTTTCAGGTATGTGGAGATGGCGCTTTACCTGTCTTTGTAACATGGATAAGTTTTGACTTGTTTGGTATTATCTTTGATGTAGGACAGCTTGTAACTACTGATGAATAGTATCTGAGAAGTATTGTGAATAGTGGCAGTGAATATAATGGAGATTGTAGGTAGAAATTTGAGGGGTTTGAGAATCACTCTCAAGATTGAAGGGGGTCACACGCTAAGAGGTTGGATTGAGTCTCACAATTATAGAGCAACAATTGCAATGAAACTTTTTTATTAATTGAAATTTATAAACTCATTACAAGCCTAGATATTTATGGAAAAACTATAAAATCTAGACTTATTCCGGTCCTTTAAGGACTTGAACATATAAACCAAGACTATCCTAATCCTATAAGGATTTAAATTTATAAAGCAAATAAAGACTAATACTATCCTAAGCCAATAAGGATTTAGAATAAGATTCAATAATAAAATTAGAGGCTCCTAAAAATATAAGGACAACTTCTACTAGAAGAACAGAAAATTAAGACAATACTGTTATTAAAATTCCTGCATAAGACTACTAATTTGATAAACTTTCCAATCAACCTCAACCTCTTTATCACCCAGCATGTTCCAAACAAGTGCTTGTGCATTAGAACCCTTTTTGGCACGTTGTTTATAAATATGTTACCATTTTCTATCATTTCTCCCTGGTGTGGAAAAACTTGACCCTGAGTTATAAAAGCACAAATCTATCATAAAGATTAGGATCAAGCTTGTGTAACTCCTCTTCGATTATCCAAGTACAATCGAATCGTGGACAACCCACCCATTTGATGAGAAATTTTTTTTTATAACCACCTTTTCCAGTTTAAATCACTTGACAATAAAAAATATATTCTATTTGTTCCCTTGGAAGAGGCATAGGTGGAGACCAGCTACAACATCATCATTTGTCACATCTCCATCATGACCTTGGTATAAAGTAAGATCTTCAATGTTGAAAATATTGCTTGTACCCATGTCATCAGGGAGCTCAAAAACATAAGCATTTGAGCTAATTTTCTTCAAAATATTGAAAGGACCAACTTTCCTTGAATGAGACTTTTTGTAAGCACGTTTGGGAAACCATTTGGACCTAATGCGACCATAAACATGTCACCTTCTTGAGATTCAGCTAACCTGCACTGCAAGTCAGTCTTTTTTTGTATTGTTCATTGCTTATGACAAATTTTCTAAGAATCTCATCATGTATATCACAAATGTGTTTGCCAACAGCATCAACACCAACACTAGTACGACTTTCAATAGGCAAAGGAACCAAATCAATTGGTTTTCTAGGAAGTTCTCCAGTGACAATCGCCAAACGTGCAGTACTTGATAGAACTATTATAGGTACATTCGGTTATAGGACAAATTTGATCCCAATTACGAACATGATCGCCAACAATAATGAAGAAGATTTCCCAAACTTCTCTTAATAACTTTAGTGTGTTCATCAGCTTGTAGATGGAATGATGAATAAAATTTTAGGTTTGTATTTAACATTCTCCACAAAGATTTTCATAAAATAGCTCATAAACTTGGAATCCTGATCCGAAACAATAGTTGTAGGTAAGCCATGAAGTTGAACAACTTGATTAAAGACAAGCTTAGCAATATGAAGAGCATCAATAGTTATTGAACAAGGAATAAAATGAGCCATCTTAGAATAACAACTATCATAAGAATAGAATCATGACTCATAGTTTTAGGCAATCCAAGCACAAAATCCATACTAATATCTTGCTAAGGAGTATGTAGAATGGGTAATGGAGTATAAAGACCTGTATTTTACTTCTTGCTCTTGTATATTTGACAAATCCGTCACCTAGCAACAACTTTAGCATCATCTTTCTTCAAGCCAGGACAATTTCTTTCAAAATGATCTATTTCTCCAAAACATAATTCTTGAATTACTTCCTCGAAAAAGATATTCATCAAGTAAAGAAAAAGTAGGATGATTAACATGCTATCCAGCCACCAAATCTGCATAAATTATGTTGAAATCTTTGGAAGTTGGATAATCTTTTTCTGAGCCACTCAAAGCCTACAACTTGAACAGCCATAGAAGCAAGGATTAGCATCACTCGGCTAAGTGCATCGGCTGCCTTATTTTCAATTCTGGCCTTATGTTTGATTACAAAGGAATATTCCGTAAGATATTCCAACACCTATCAACAACTTTAGCAACATTCTTCAAGCTAGGCCAATCTCTTCCAAAATGATTTGTTGCTCCACCAAAATATAATTCTTGAATTACTTACTCGAAAAAGATATTCATCAAGTAAAGAAAAAGTAGGAAAATTAACATGCTATCCAGCCACCAATCTGCATAAATTATGTTGAAAACTTTGGAAATTGGATAATCTTTTTCTGAGCCATTCAAAGCCTACAAATATTCTAGCTTTATGTTTGATTACAAAGGAATACACTGTAAGAAAGCAACCAATTCTTATGGTGAGTATTCGACTTCTTTTAGAAGTTGATATACTTGAGAGCTTCATGATCGGAATACAAAACAAACTCTTAGAAATTAAGTAGAAACGCCAATGAAGAAGAGCTTGGATAATGGCATGGAATTCCTTCTCATAGGTTGAGTACTTTTGCTTTGCTTCATTTAGTTTTTCACTAAAATAAGCAATAGGATGACTTTCTTGACTTAATCCCTCGTCAATACGAACTTGAGAAGTATTACAAGCTACTTCAAATACCTTAGAAAAATCGGGCAGCTGCAAAACAGGAGCTTCTGTCATTTGTTTCTTAATTTCTTTGAAAGCCTTAGAAGCTGCCTTGTTCCAAACAAGTTGTCCTTTCTTCACGCAATTGATAATGGGCATCATTATAGTTCTGAAATTTTCAATAGAACGCTTATAGAATGTTGCCAAGCCATAGAAACTTTGAACTTCATGTAAGGTAGTAGGAACTATCCATTCTTCAATAATTTTGAACTTATCATAATCAACTTCAACACTTTTAGAAGACACCACAAAAACCAAAATACAACACATAAGCGCGTGAAATTTAATGTGAATTTGCAACAAATCACAGTTTTCCCATTGGGTTGTTGAAGTCTTTCTTGTTTCTAGGAATTCCATTTCTTGATCATCCTTACCCTATGCTGTCATTCTGTAATTCAGCTCCTTTATGATCTGTTTTTGCACTAGTTTCTACTCATAATTTGCTTACATCCTAGCATGTAAAATTTGCATTGAGTGACAAAATTCCTAGTCATTCCACTGAATGTTCCATTTTCATTTTTGGCAATCTGTGCATTCTATGCTCTTTATTGCTGTTTATATCCATGCAATTGAGATAAAAAATTTGTGTCGTTGAATGTCTGAGATATCCTTTATTATTATTATTATTTTTTATGTGGGTTAATTTCGATGTAAGGTTAGGGCTTTGATATGGGTGAACTTGAAGTCGTTTAGGACTGTTTTGTAGTAAGCTTTGTGGGTATGGAGGGTGATATGTGAGTTGAATGTCAGGTCTATGGTGAAGTTTGTTAATTCGTGGGTGTGACTGAGAAAAAAAAGAAAGAGACGACCAGAAGCATATCAGTATTCTCTTATGGATCCATAGACTATAGGAATATTGAGTCCTAGTCTGACAAAAATATAGGTCATGACCGTTGAATAAAGAAGCTAAAATGATGAAAGAAAAGGTTACAAACTTGTTATGCAGAAGAAATGTTTCCCTAAAGAGAGAAATTTGCAACCATTTTATTGATCTGAAACCTAGGTCATAATCCAGGAAAACTATTTGTTACGGCCATTGATTTAAACTTTAAATATCTACTTAAAGAATCCAAAATTAACAAAACTGGCTCACTATAAACAGTTGTGGCAAGTGAACAATACACATGCTGCAGTGGTTTGAATTTTGAACAGTTGTTACAGTGACTGGACTATGTATTTTGCTTAAAACTAGAGGGTAGAAACAATGTCTCAGAAGTCCTAAAGGTGAAAGCTCCAAGTGATCTAATAAAAAAGTTCCATAGACACTTCTTTTGCACAAATGTTTACTTCAGCAATCTGGAGTCCATGTGTCTACTTTCCAATTTGTAATTTTTTTAGAACCATGTTCATTTGTTCGCTAGATTGTAATGTGTTCATATTGTGGATCAGAATGCATGGCTTGTAATCCGGTGTTTTACTGTTAGCAAGCAAGTGAAAATTCAGCTAGGCTGTTGCATCTCTGCTGTGATTACAACATTAAGTGAATTTGTTTTGCTGTGAGCAATTGGTTGGATTATGCATTACTGTTCCTATTCTGCATGATTGAGTCCAATTCCTTCACTTTCTTCCCCGCTTTCATGATCTTCATATTTCAGGCTGCTGACTATAATGTAGCAGCTGCTCAGCAGGGCATTGTATACATTGATGAAGTTGATAAGATCACGAAAAAGGTTCCATTTACCATTTTATCTAGTTCTATGTTATTTTTCTTTCTATCAAAATTACATACTTTCGGGGAGGAAAAGTTCATGTTTCATCTTTTCAATTTGCAGGCTGAGAGTGTTAACATTAGCAGAGATGTATCGGGTGAGGGTGTACAGCAGGCATTATTAAAAATGCTTGAAGGAACCGTACGTGTTTGTGATACTTAAACTGTGGGAAGAACATGCTTCAGTGATTATTTATCACTCTATGTTGGCATGATGAAATGTCAACCCTTTGTTGTGAATGGAATAACTTTTATTTAGTTGAATTTATGAAATCATGTTTTCATATTCATTATCTACTGCTTGGTTTAGGTTGTCAATGTCCCAGAGAAGGGAGCTCGAAAGCATCCAAGAGGTGACAATATTCAGGTAAAATGAAGCATGGTTTGTACAACATCCTTGTCATTGTTTGGTAGATTGTAGCCTTAGGGTTGCAACCATTTTTTAAAAGGTAATATGCATTATTTTGCTATATCTGAGAGACGATGAGGGCTTTGGCCATGGGCCCAATCTTCATGTGTAACTATGATTGGTGAGCTTTTGCTGATGCTTATCTTGAATTTTTTCTTAATCATTCATCTTATTATATTTTTTGTGTCTTATGCCTTTTCCTTTCTTGTTTGTGTTTTTTCACAGATTGATACAAAGGATATTCTATTCATAGTTGGGGGTGCCTTTGTTGACTTGGAGAAGACCATTTCAGAAAGGTTTTCCCTCCATAAAATTATGAATTTTGTCCTTGTGAAATAGTGAGATTTTATCTCTAAAAACCAACACAGTGTTAACTGCTTTACATTCATAACAGACGCCAAGATTCTTCCATCGGGTTTGGTGCACCTATTCGTGCAAACATGAGGATGGCTAGTGTTACCAGTGCTGCTGTTACATCATCTTTATTGGAGACTGTAAGTTTGCTGCAGAGTTTAACAACAAACTGATTTTTTTATTTATTTTTCTTACCTCCTGTCAGCTTTCTGGTGTACACAGTTGTATGAACTCTTGTCTTTGGCAGGTTGAAAGTGGAGATCTTATTTCATATGGTCTGATACCTGAATTTGTAGGACGATTTCCTGTCCTTGTGAGTTTGTCAGCTCTGACTGAGAATCAACTTGTGCAGGTAAGATTTTGAATTGATTTTGTCTGATAAATATGATTTATGCACCTTTTTCTCTTAATGCTATGATATCCTTGATGAAATGATGCAGAAATTGAAATTAATTAATAAAATAATTTATTGAGTAATCATGATAGTAGAGTTTAATGCTCATATTGCTCCTATGGTCATTTGGTTGTGTATGGATACTTCACAAGTTGTCCACTTTGTTGCCATGGAATTATTTTGGAATTGAAATTATGTAATTAATGCACTTTATTCATTTTCCAGATATTGTCTTTGTATATTGAGTCTAATTAATGTCATTGTTTATTTGGTGTTATTAACCATAAATAATGTTTTTTAGGTTCTAACAAAGCCAAAAAATTCCCTTGGGAAGCAATACAAGAAGATGTTTCAAATGAATGGTGTAAGTGTTCTTTTGGTGCTGTGATGCTCTCTTCATCGATATTTCCTCGGAAATATGTATCAAACTCACTAATCTATCGTTAGATTCATGCATGCTAATTATCTTTATCTATTTATTTGTTCTTTTATTACATGCTAATTCATATTATGGATAAATTTGGAGCCGCTTTTTCATTTTTGCAGGTTAAGCTACATTTTACAGATAATGCTTTGAGATTAATTGCTAGAAAAGCTATAACAAAAAATACTGGGGCTCGAGGGTTGCGCACTATACTAGAAAGTATCTTGATGGATGCCATGTACGAGGTATACTGCTTCTTGCATGTTTTCAGAATTCCTAATTCTGTTGCTTACTCTCTTATTATTGAAAGATTGGTTCATTAAGTGAATGACACAAAATTAAATATACTATGCTGAATGGGTGTCTAGTGGTAGGCTTGGGGGTTGGTGTTTAAGGCTTTGTTTGTTTTACAGAAAATCTTGGAAAATATTTTTTTGCTTTGACTATGTTTGGCTCACACAGAAAAATTAGTCAATGGAAAATGTTTTCCTGGTTATATTTATGATTGATATATGACCTCTTCCTAAGAGAAGAAAACATTTTCAGGACTTTGATAAACATATCAAAATGAAAAATTAATCATACAAACATATTTAGTAATATACTTATCATCATCGATCATCCTTGACCACCTATATTCACCACTAATCGTTGCTGGCCAGAGGCAGTCGCTGGCAGCAGGTGGAGCTCACACAATTTTTCTTTTCTAAGTACATGTATTTTTTCTCATTGAATCATAAATAGTATAAACGTAAAGGTTTTTATATTCTAAATTTTGTTAAATTAAAAGAAAATTAATATTTTCTTAATTTATTCCAAACACCAAAAATTATTTTTCCTAAAACATTTTTTATAGACGAGTTATTTTTTGTGAAACAAGGGGAGACTAAGAATGCATTAGATTTCAAATTCCAATATTTTATTTAGGATTCTGTTATATGTCAATTCCAATTGTGGCATTATCATATTCTCCTGTGATAGTCCCAAATCAATTTTAATCTCCATTTGGCAAGGGCAACTCCATCAAATGAGTTGTGCAAATGGTGGCTCTTATTAGGTTAAAAAGGAGATGAATATCGGCAGTTGGCCCTCAGCAATTTGTGTGAAGACCACTTTGGAACCATTTGTTTGAATTGGATTCATCAACTTACTGATTTGGTATTTGTTTAGGTGAAGCTTCTAATACTGCATCAAGGACCATGTATTTCCAATTTATTACTTAGGAATTATGCATTTTTGTGTCTGTTCGATATCTTTTCCATAGCTAACAACGTAAACAAAAGGCCGAGGTACTTTTATTGGTTTCAACTTAAGTCATGATGTTTGTGTTTCTTTTATTTGAATATATTTTTCACTGCTCACTTTATTAGTCAAAGCCTGTTGACAAAAAAAATTCGGACTTTTTTAATTTAACTTCACTAAATAACAGATATTACCCAACATTTTCAACTTTGTGTCAATATTACCAATAATCAAAATTAAATTCTCAAGTGGGCCCTAAATGATAATATGGATATAATAAAAAAAATAATTTCTTCACAAATGGATCCCACCGCGCTATCTTCTTCTTTATCTCCACTGCCACCTTGTCTGTACTTTACCCAATACCAACTCCCATCTTCCATGGAATCAATCACCACCACCAACTCTATCTAAAACCCATAATAAAAAAAGAAAACAAATCATATTAAAAATCCAACTAAAACCTATCATAAAAAAAACAAAGCCAACTTGTAAACCAAAAAACAAAGGTTCCCTTCCCTATGTGGAGTCAACAAACAAAGTCCTTCCTTTCCTTTCCAATTTGGTATCTCTCTTGCCCAAGAATCTAGCCATCTCTTACAAAAAAATATTTGAGGGGAAGATTTTGTTTGGAGGGAAGGCTTTGTTTGTTTTTTGGTTATAAGTTTACTTTAGTTTATTACGATGGGGTTTAGTTGGATTTTTAATATGATATTTTATTTTTGATAATGAATTTTAGTTGGAGTAGAGAAGAGAATGCAGTGGTCATGGTGGTTAGTTCCATGGAAGAAGGGAGGGTGGTGGTGGTAAGATGAATTGGTGCGACCCACTTGTAAAGAAATTAATTTTTTTTTTTTTTGTCGGAGTAGAGTAGAGAAGAGAAATGTAATGATCATGGTGGTTAGTTCCATGGAAGAAGCGAGGGTGGTGGTGGTAAGATGAATTGGTGCGACCCACTTGTGAAGAAATTAATTCTTTTTTTTTTTTTGTCTGTCATCTTGCGAGGCACACTTGACATCTTGATTTTGACCATTGGTAATAGTAGCACAACTTTGATCAATTTTGAATAATATTTGTTATTTTGTGAGGTTAATATAGAGAGAAAAAAATGAAAAGATTAAATTGATTTAAAAAATTTAAAATTTTGGTTTCTGGCTTTGATTTAATAAAACCAAATTTACTAAAAAAACCAAATCAAATTGTAGAAATTTGAATTGGACCAATATATATATATATATAATTTTGATCAAAAAATAAAATTAAAATTTTATAAATTCAGTTCAGTTTTTTAGTTTATAATTTTAATTTTTTAGGTTCAGGTTAGTTTGATTCGGTTTTAAAATATATAAAATGCAAATAATTTGGTGTTAATAAAACCCAACTAACTGAATAACCTCTTAGTCAATAGGCCTTGAGAAAATGATTCTTAGATTATGACTTTTGAGATCATGCAGCTTCTATCTTCAATTGTTTTGTAGATTCCAGATGTTAGAACAGGAGAAGATATTATAGATGCTGTTGTAGTTGATGAAGAGGCAATGGGATCCGAGGGATGTGGAACTGGAGCCACGATTCTCCATGGTAAAGGTGCATTGGATCGCTATCTTTCCAAACACAAATTAAAGGACTTAGAGGTGGGTATTGCTCAATTAATTGTAAATTTTGAAGACGAAAAGCTATCATGATCCACATTCAACGCAGCTGACATTGATTTGATTGTGTTTGTAGACAACTGCAGACGGGTTTGACAGAGAACCAGAGGTGGAAGCAGAGCTTTCTTCCATAGTTGCTAGCATGTAATTTTTCTTTCTTCTTGTTTGTAGGCTTAACCTTGTACATAATATAGATTACGTTAATTTAATAAATGGAAAGCAGCAATTATAATTTACACTTTTGATTCCTCCAATTTTGCAATACATGATTCAATAGAGCTGCAGTCAGCTCATAATGTAACTCTGCATTTATTTAATCATGCCATGTGATCTATGAGTTTAGTGTTCAGCAATTATATGCCCCTTGTTTGTAGCATTATTTTCTGGAAGAGTTGGTTTAGTTGTCGATGCAAAACTTCGCTGCCGCGAAATATTTTAGCATTGCAAATTGATCTCTTACAAACGTCAGTCATTTCAATATCTGGTTCTTGCAGTCATAGCTGTAATGCCGTGTAGATTTGTTTGTCAGAAGACTTGTTTTCTCCAGGTTTACAAGCTTCTACACTTAAATGATTTTCCACTGCAGACTCTTGGGTAGGACATGATATGTTTCAGAGATGAGAATTCCAGAGTTAACGTTGTTCGTGGCGAGGAGTTGTGCAGATATAATTGATAGTCTCAAATTAGCATTCAGATGTTTTATACGCGTGTTGGCATTGTTATTGCGCGTGAAAAATTAGTGTATATTATGCCGATTGATAATTTGATTTTTTCAATGAGCTTTGGGCTAAGTTGATTTTGATTCAAAGTAATATTTAAAATTTTGGGAAATGTGAATAATTTATTTTAATAGATAAAATATTTTTAAAATTTGAAAATATTGTAGTTAAACTAATAACTGTAATTTATTTTGTTACAATGCATTGCATCTAGGTGTATACGTCTATTCAACATAGACTAAAAACAAGGGCATATGGTAAATAAAAAATGAATTTAATAAATAATTGTATAATGGTAAACTAGGAAAAATAATAAAATACTAGTAAATATAATAAATTAGAATTAATTATTAATTGATAATAAAATATTATAAATTCATAAATATTAAGCATATAAAATATACAAATTAAAATAAATATTAAATATATATGATATTTAAAACTATTAAATTGATTCTATTATCATAAATCATAAAAATAATTATGAGTATATACATTATAAGAAGACCAGCCCATTAACCTGCACAATGTCGCGGATTCTTTTAAATATTTGTTGTGTTAATATTTCTATTTTATCTTAAATTTACTTGAAAATTATCCTTTTCCTTTTTTAATGTTATATTCACTTAGCTGTAAATATCTTATATTTCATGAATGTTTGTGATATTAATCACATAAATGTTTGTGATATTAATCACATAGCAAAAAGTCGTTTAAATATGTATCTCAAACTATTTCAAAACTATATAAATAAAATTACATACAATATTCATATTTAATATATAATAATATTGACCTTTATTACATTATTATACATAAATTAATATTATTCATTGATTAGTACCATATGATTCACTTTGCTTTTTTGGTCGACTTTCATCTAATATTTCTTTCATTCTCCCTTCTAAATTTCTATAATTTCTTCTGAGCGATTCTTATCGTTCTAATTTCAATAGAATAACAATATTTCAATTTTAAAAAATATTTTATTGTCTCCAACTTTTCTGTAAGAAATTTACTCATCTCTTTATAATGTTTCATTTTTGCACGATTCACGTCATTAATCTTTATTTTACATTGATTTTCTTAGAAAATTGATTGCATGTTGAATGGATTCTTCTCATAAATGTGTCCCCAAATGTCATCTAAAAGCATTTGATTTTCTAAATTTAAAATTTGTAATATTATTCTGATTTTATAAATCGACGCATGGCCTCTTGTCTCCTAAACTGGAGTAAAAAAATCAAGTTGTGATATTATTTCGCTTAAAATTATTTTAAAGAAAAGAGATACAACCACCGTCTGTTTGATTATCATTGATATCACATATACACACACATAAACATACATATGATGATTTATATTTTTATAAGTTCTAAGGTATTTTAAAATAATATAGTAAAATAAAGTTATTTTACTAAAATCAGCATAGTATTTTATGATATTGAAAAAAAAATTAGTTTAATATTGTAAACATCCATGTTATTATTTTTTTTATAGTATTGTTTTGAAAAATTATAAAATTATCATAGTAAATGTGTTTAAAACAATAAGAAATTTTTAAATTTAACAAAATTTTCAAATTTAACGAAATTTTTTGATAATAAAAATTCAAAATAAATCATTGTAATGTCCAATATAATAGTTGAAAAGAGAAAGTGAGTATAAATGTGTATGAAAAAGTAATATAAATGTTTAAAAAGTTATAGTATTTATAATTTTTAATATTATAAATATAATATTATGCTAAAAATATGTATACATGTGTATAAAAAAGCAACATAAATGTTTGAAAAGTTATAGTATTTATAATTTTTAATATTATAAATATTGTATTATGCTAAAAAAAATGCACAAATTATACATATATAAAACAAAAATATTTGATTAGAAATAAATATGAGGCTGAAGTTTGATAATGTATAGATCGTAAATGTGGTTATATCAAACAAAATGAATATGTTAAGAGGTAGTTTGAAAATGGGAGATGGAAATATTGAAAGAGAAGCTGAGACGAAATTATGCCTGGAATATATTTAGATGAATGCAATATTTTGGTATTTAGTAGATCTGCATACTCATCATCTTTGATATAACCACATTCATAGTGTTTATACTTTTATACTACATCTTCAAATTTATTTATGCACAACTATTTTATTTTCATATTTCATTTGTAAATATTTTAGTTATAAACAGGTCTAGTTTTATTCTTCTAATCATATTTAGATATGAAATTAAAGTAATTATTATCGACAATTAAGGATATGTTTAAAAAAATTATTGCAATTAAATTGCAAATATCAAAAAAAAATTAGATGTGTTTATTTCATTTTAAGTAATCTCAAAATATAATTTATGCTCGTTTGAATGCATAATAATAATAAGTAGCATAAGTTTTTTTTAATTATTATGTAGAAATTTGAATTGATAAAGAATAAGCTATTATGCAAATATTAAATAACATGAGGAAAATATTTATCAGAAAGAAACTTACAAAAAATATTATAAAATGAGGTTGGATAATATTGGATGATAATTAGGAAGAATAATTTTTGCTGTGAAACTAATATATTTCTTCGAAAGAGAAATTATATGAGGAATAAAATTAAAAGCAAAATGTTAAATAATACGAATCAAAATCTAAAAAAGTACTGTAAAATGAAACAAAACAATAGTGATTGATAAAGTTTAGAATATATACAAAATTTTTTCAAATTTCATGTCTATATTGATGTTTAAAAATTACAGCAATTAAACTTTATGCTGTTATAGAAAAAGAACTAAGATTTCATGTATTAAAATTTAATTTATTGAAACTTTTATAATGAATATTTTATTTTAAATAGAAATAAATATTTAAACTCAACTAAATGAAAGAATTTCATGTATCAAAATTTAATTTATTGAATCTTATTATAAGCAATATTTTATTTTAAATAAAAGTACATATTTAAACTCAGTTTATATATTGATTTTTATTTTGTAGCCATATCTAAGATTTTAAAAAACAGAAATTAATATTTAGGCATGATGTAATAGTGAAAAATTTTACAACTATTAATAGAAATATAAAGCGGAATTGAAATATAAGCTATAGAGCTTACAGTGTAAAGGCAAGAAAGACGTTTGAAAGTTCAGTTTAAAATAATAAGATAGTTAGTGGTGAAAAAAGATGTTGTGGATGAAAAAAATAGTACAAACACATAAAAATAAAAGAAAACTTCAATAAATGTAAGGATCTTAAGCGTATGCCCTTAGAACGAATGAGACAATATATATATATATATATATATATATATATATA
>CATIWR010570721.1:0-10628 GCA_949677035.1 Omphalea diandra | reverse complement strand
TATATATATATATATATATATAAAATAAAAAAAGAAACAAAGAAGAAAGAAAAAAAATGAAGAGAAAAATATATAAGCTTACTAAGTTGAAAACTCGATAGGGTAGCTTAGGTAAAAGTTAGAGCATAAAACTAAAAATATATACAAGTAAAAGTCAGGATAATGCGATTGGCATTAGGGGACTAGCGATGACATAACTAAACTATAACAATAAGGACCAAGAACTCATAAGACAAAGTCATTGAGTAAGACTATTAGATGTTCTAATATGCCAATATTAAAAGTAGAGGTCATGCACTTAATTAATGTGCAATGTGCAAAATGTTGATGATTCATGTTAAGCATAATATCAAATGGAAGTGTATTTGCATAATTAAAGTAAAATTAATCATACATATCCTTAGATTAGAATTAAAAATAAGATAATCTTTTCCATCAAAGATCATAGTTTATTATCCACAAATGGATGCTTATAGCTCTAAAGGTTATGCAACCATGCCATGTAGTCTATGTCGTTGCCAGATTGAGGGTTTTTGCCAGTATAAAAGTCATAGATATAATGACTAGTCCATATAGCCTTAACCTTATATCGATGAAGTATTGAGGTAAGGAACCCTTTAAAAAAAAAAGAGAGAAATGGTACCTCAAACTGAGAAGTGCTAAACTGATGGCTCACTCGAGTGGGGTCATAAAACGTGTTTGAAGACAAACTAGAAAGAATGACATAATCCTCATAAGTCCTTAGGCTAGCACACAACAGATTCCACCATGGGCAACTCTAATGGAAGTTAGTGAAGTGACTCGAGACATCCACTCAACCCATTCAGGTCTAGTAGCAGCTGACGTCAATAAACAACAGTTTGAATGGTGAGAAGAGAGAAATGGTGCCTCAAATTGAGGTGCGCTAAATTGACAAGATGCCCAAGCGGGGTCATAAAATGTACCTAAAGACAAGGCTGGAAGAATGATGCAATCACCATAAGTCTTCAGGATAACAAGTGACAGATTCCACCATGGGCAGCTCCAATGGATGTCAGTGATAGTGATGCGAGACATCCACTTGGCCCACTCGACTTTTGCAGCAATTAGCCTCGACAGATGGTAGTTCAAATGGTGTTGCAGGTAATAAAGCCTTGCATCCATAGTTGGGGCCACTAAAAGTCTCAACCTCTCTTTTCGCCATATCTACAAAAAAAGAAAAAAGAAGAAGAATAAAATAATCTGCTTGTTAGGTTGAAAACATGAAAGGGCAGTTTAAGCAAAAATGAACGACCCGCTAGATTGAAACTTATAAAGGCAATCCAAATAAAAATTAAGGCATGGAAAAATAATAATAGACAAAATAAAAATATTGCAAGAGGAATTCTAACTTGAAGCAGTAATGGGCTCCCTGTGAAAAAACTATTAACATCTAAAATGACTTTATCCAAACCCATAATGGTCTCGCCTAAGATTGTCGATATAGGGTCCTTCCTGATTCAGCTTCATCTAGAAGCGGTAAAATTTGTAGATTGATCTCCCCATCGTCCCTTTGCAGCAAATAATCACCTATTAAAATGGCTACCACAGTATGAGCAGGAGCCACAGGAAGGGAAAAGAGTAAGAAAAGGAGCCATGAGAAATTTCTCCTCACCCAAAGTATACTTGGGTACTTCCTTATATGACATTGTATAACTCTTTCATCTTTCGAACTTATGGGTAATCCATTTAAGACAAGGCAATTCGATCTACATCTATGACACAACAGTTGAAAATAGCACTAAACTCTTCTAATAAAGAACAAATCTTTGTATCTCCAAAATAAAATGTATGGGTAGTGGAATCCCATAAACCACTATAGGAAATATGCATCAAAAAGGACAAAAAAGAGGTAACGAAGAGTTGAAAGACTTGCCCATGGCAAATTAGGCCATATTTAGGTGAGAGAGACCTTAGAAATGCTTTTGACATAGTTTAAAGGCTAGAAATGGTAAATGTAAAGAGCATATTCAAAATAGGTATTTATAAAAGGAAATAAGTCTGGCTAGTGCTTGACTGCTGTAAATAGCTCAACAAGTTTGTATAGCCCATATGTCTATGCAAACCTTATCTTGAGTTATACATTATCTTGGGCTATATAACCCTCAACTTCTAAAAAAATTTTGGCAACCTCCCTTTCATACTTAAACATCATTTGCATATTTTGAAAAGCACATGTGTAAAAGACTATTGACTAATGGTTCAATAAACACTCAAAATACATCATTATAAGTGACAATCATGTTTTTATACTGAAAAGTCAAAAGTTTTAAAAATTAACAAAAATAAAAATAAAATCACATTAGTTTATCCTAAAGGAATCTTGGTATCTAAGCAAACATCCAAAATTTGGGACTCTCAAACGACCTAATAAAATTGCATAATTATGCAAAATATCAATAATGATTCAAAATGTACTATTTTATGAAGGAAGAAAAGGAAAATCCTATAGACTGAGCTGATGCCCGTTAGGCTCAGCTTTCCATGCACCTTGAAGGTGTCGCCTTTAAATCTGCATCATCGTCAACAGCCATGTACCCCCTATTTGCAATGGCCTAGGCCAAGGTCTTAATCTCTACCTTCACCTATGCCAAGGTTGGTCCTTGTCTCTGGTTTTGCAGTTCAAATGTTGAATAATCTCTTATAAGAATCACGAGGGTTAAGATGGACATGACACAAAATATATGAAACACAAACCATAAACATGCATGCATGCATTACTTTTGCATTTATTGTGCATTTTTTTAACTAACCTATATCGTGCATATCTGCTGTGGAATGGCCCTCTTAAGGGAAATGATTAAACAAACCATATCCTTAGCCTGAATACAAGGGATCTGCGAATAGGGAAAATGAAGCATTTTTAACAATTAAGCTTACATCATAGCCAGGAGGCAAGGAAGTAAAGGAAGGGATACTCACATGAGTAGTCTCAGCCAACTTGAACATGCAAACGGACCGGGTGATTTACAGTGACATCATAGAGGCTGTCAGTGAAGTCAAGCAAGACTCCACCAAACTATTTGGTATAGAAGCTAGATCATCCACTACCGCAGGCTCCAAACCTCCTAAAGTTGATCCACACCCTCATTTGCACCCTCAGGCAATAGTAGTGCTAGATTTATAAGCAAAAGTGATAAGACTCGGAGCAACCTATGCAGTGATACCCCAACCTCCATGTTAGAGGACGATCTCCTTATCAGTCAAATGTTGAGAAAATGTTTGAATAACCATGTTCGATAAGGGAAAGCTCCTGACAAGTGCTCCAATCATTCAAGGCCTGTATGGAACCTTGTTAGATACTAATTACTCCCTAGGGATGAAGCAAAGAGCTGCCTCAAGCTCTCCACCCTCTTATAGATTTACTGCCCAAAATATGCTTGTAATAGGGCACGTTGCAAGATAGGTTGAGCTTACAATTCCTCACGCCAATCAAAGATGTGCTTACTTAAATACCATTCATGAATGGAAAGCCTTATAATTAGTTGCCAAGCATAGGAGATGACCTTCGTCTCTGCCACCTCTAACAACCACATCTTCAAAGGACCCCTTCCAGTTGAGATACATCTTTAATGAAGACCAATAAGCATTATAAGATTATGTAATGATAAATATGTAATCAATTCATGTAAATTAATGTTTATAGGGAGCAAAACCTGATTGAGGGTGAGCTTATTGAAGTGGGCGCGCTTATTAACCATATAAGACTTTAGGTAAGTCACCTCACTCCACCTTAGAAAATGGAGATAGTAGTCCTCCACATCAACCTCGAGGTTGATCCCTTACAGCAAGCCTAGCTCAATGTTCCATACCTATCAACAAACGTGGCATAAGGTCGAAAGTAACAAAAAGACGCAAAGAAAAAAAAAGAGATTTATAGGATACTAACGATAAGTATGCACCAAACGCTACACATAAACTCCTTACCTTAGGAATACCTGTTAAGGTATCAACACAAATATGCCAGTGTCACAACCCCAATAAAATGGTGGAGTAGTCCTAAGTCCTTCAACATTGACATAAGGTAAAGCTCGACCATATTAGAGGCGTTCGAGAATAGAACACCCTTGGCATAACATATAATAAGAAACAATGGGCATGTTGATCTATCACCTCATCAGAGTTGTCAACGACCCTAGGCACATTAGCCTGTATACTAGACCTCAATACAATCTGACTCCTTTGAGTTAGGGAATACATCTAAACACCCTCAATAAGTAGTCCCTTGGATGTGTTGGCTCGTGCATGCTAGAATTTATATGTAGAGGAATACCTAAGTAGCGCAGTCGGGTTAAGCATGTGAAGTCCCTAGGTGTGATCATTAGCTCTCAGATCAAGGGTATGTCGAAGCTAATGAGAAGCACATGTGTCATTGCTGAGTCAATCTTAAAGGCCTCCTTTGGTACCATGCGTAAGAAGGTCCAAACCTCGGTCCCCTATAGATAAGCCACAACCCAAGGATGCAGTGCATGAAACTACTCTTCAATAGGGCCTACTACCTTGCCTCCCTTTTGGAAGGCGGCAATCCGTTCTAAAAAAAGAATTTAAATATTTTTGATAAAATTTGGCAAAAACCCTAGGTCTAATTCAACAATCACAAGCAAAGTGTTAAGAGACTGATAAATTAGTAGAACAGATAAATAAATGAATTATTTATAATTTATTTATATCTTTTAAGTATCTATCCTAATCTCACATAGATTATTTCACAAATTAATTTTGATCTTTCTTTGTGTAGGTCATAGAATAAAGTCTAAATGTGCAAAAATCGAGAGAACTAATCAAATCAAAGGACAAAAAATAAAAATTTCACTAAAAGTAAAGGGTGAGTGTCCTAAAAGTTATCTTTAAATATTTTATAAGCTAACCTAATATTTGCAGGCAAAAAGGAGATTCTAGGGTAGCACCTAAAGTATGCAATGGCAACAGAGGCATAAAATAAATAGAATAAAAAAATAAAAGGGAAAGGATGCCTATCACTACTAAGGTAACTTGTAACATTCCTATCCTCATTCATTAGCATTCTCACATGAACATATTAAGTGCATAAATGATTTGCAATCCCACATGAACATATATATTAGATAAATGATAATATAGAAATATAAATTCGATAAGCATGGCTATGACACTTGCACCATTGCATTTAGGGTACCTGAACATATATGTGATGTTTGTATAGTTTCATGACAAATTATCATATATTGTGTGCATATTATAACATCATAAATAATGATGTTTTGAAGCTTATTTAAAAGTATAAGGATTATATAGGGATTAGTAGATAGATGAAGGCGATGAAGGAGTGAAGAAGAGGGACTAAAGGAGAAAAATTGAACTACTAACCAATCATGGTAGGCCATGTTGATTTTGTCTTATTAGAGTAGTTATACAAATTGAATTTCTCTTCCTTTAGAAGCATATTAAAGAGGAAAACCATGAGGGACAACAAAAGAAATAGAGAGCTAAGGAAAAAGGAAAGGACGGAGAAGAAAAAGAAGGAAAAGAAGAAGAGGAAGAAAAATAAGCTAGCTAGGAAAAAACCCTAAGCTTTTCTAGTTTTGGCAAAAGGGGTAAGTAATTTTGTTATCTTCCCTCATGAAATTTCTCTACCATAACATGTTAAACATTCATGATTAGTATGAATTATGCAGTAATTTGAGATAGAGCTCATGTATGGAAGTTGAAGCTCAATAGAAACATGAGTTGATTGTGTTGCTTTTAATGTTAGATCATCCATGATTTCATAAACCTAAAAGAGGAATTAGGGAAAGTGTAAAACATAAAATTTGTAGGTTAATGCCTCATCTAAATTCAAATAAAACAGTTTTGATTAATATGGTGTGTGTGAAGAGCTATGGCTCCTTCATTAAGATTAGTTCACAACCTATTGAAACCTCCTCAGTATGGCTGTTTTCATATACTTTGATGACCTTATGTGATGATTTAGACAAAGTGAAAAATATGAAATTTTTAGAGTTATATCCTTTCTAAATTTCTATAAAATATTTTTATTTAATTTGTTGTGTGGAAAGAGATATTATTCTATGCATGTGACTGACCCTGAACCTGATTAAACTTGTTCAATCTCTTAATTCTATTTTTCAAGAATTTAATGGTCATAAATTGGGAATTTAGTATTATACCAACCTTGAAAGTTGTAGATATATGTCTAATCTACATGCTCACAAAATATTTTCACCAAATATATTATGGATGAGGAGATATTGCTCCTTCATCACGACTGATTCTCAACATGTTTAAACTTGTTTACCCTAAGATTGATAATTTATTTGATTATAAATAGAATTAGACAATGTGTAAAACATTAAAAATGTTCCTTTATGTGCTATGTAATTGTTGGTAAATCAGTTATGCAATTGGATTTGTACAATTTGAGATATGGCTAAGAATATAAGACCTAATTAGATTGTGATCACTTTAAAACAAGACAAAATTCAAAAAATTCATCATTTTCTATATAGGGCTTATGTTGACTTGAATTTTGGATTTGTATAAGTATGTGTCTATTTTATATAGAAGAAACAATCAATTCATTTGGATTAATATATCAAGAGTTATTATAGTTATGGTGCAGTAAGGTCATGACAAAATCAATCAATCTATCGCATTTGCACTTGTATAGTTAATTCTTATATTTGTAATGCATCCTAATAATATTTGATTGTTGATTGTGCCATTAGAATTTGATTATTATTTTTATTCATTCATCTAT
Source organism: Omphalea diandra (assembly GCA_949677035.1). Classification (NCBI taxonomy): domain Eukaryota; kingdom Viridiplantae; phylum Streptophyta; class Magnoliopsida; order Malpighiales; family Euphorbiaceae; genus Omphalea; species Omphalea diandra. The sequence goes on along the minus strand of CATIWR010570721.1, from coordinate 3,874 downwards.
GATTCACCAAATTTCAATTATCTCAAGCATAAGTTTTTGATACTTTAGAGCAAAAAGTTTTCCATATAGATACATAAACCATAGGTCGTCAGCTGAATTCTAACTCTGTCTCTCTTATTATGTTATGTACATATACCTAGTTAGGAATTAGCATATGATTACTAACACTAAATGGGTTAACATATGTGTACATTAAATACATGTTGGATTATGTATGAATGATGAGTTAACCTTTACGCATATGAATTCTTATACATAAATTCCATGCTTAATTAATGAAAATGATTGTTACATGACTAATGCAAGGTGATGGTATAGATCGTAAATCGTTGGTGTGTTGCTAGCTGGGTAGGATTATCTTTGTAGTTGTGTCATTTAGTGGGCTTACTCATGTGAATCCCTACTGGGATCAAAATTGCTATAGATTGTCTAGTATGATAACGTCCTCATTAGGGAACTCCTCCATGACATTAAACATCTCATCATCATGGTATTAAGCCATGGTAAACTATTGAAAAGCTAAGGCAAACCTAAAAGCTAAGTCTAGAGAAAGCTTTAAGAAAGAGAAACTAGAGAGAGGAGAAATAATGCAAATGAGGAGCGTCACTGTCACAAAGGTATTTATAATGGGCTTGGTTTGTACAACCTAACCTAGTCTATATAGACCATAAGGCTATCTAGACTACCTTTGGGGTTGTACAGACCTGTAAGTGGATGGGCCTGAACTAAGGCTCTTCAAGCCCGACTTTTCCTTTCAATTTTCAAGCTCTATTCTCTTTGAAGTTCTTCAGGCCAACTTGCTTCCCCTTTGAGCTTGATATCTTTTTCTATTATTTTATAGAAATCCAACCCTATTGATTCATAATCAAATTACTAAAATGACCAATATAGCAAATTTGACCTCCCTTGAAATCTCAAAAATATTTTCAAGGAAAGATTCTCTGACCTAGAGATATCAGAGCCTATGAAAGTACTTCTTGCAACATCCAGGCAAAGGTCTATTTCCTTGAGATAGAAGTAAATCCCCAGAATAAGTAGAAAGGTTATGAGAATATTAATTTACCCTTAAAAATGTTAGAAAGGCACAAACAACATAAAAAACCTAGTACCTGTTGGAGAGTTATTGGAGCATACAAGAACACCTGATGCCTGCTAGAAAAGTTGCAAAAGAAATCCAGTACCTATTAAAAAGCTGCTAGAGCATATAAGAACACCTTGTACCTGCTAGAAGAGCTATTAGAGCATACAAGATCATTTGGTATCTATTAGAAAAGCTACCATAAGAAATCTAGTACCAGTGGAGAGTTGTTGGAGCATACAAGAACACTTGGTAATTGCTAGAAGAAACCCAATACCTGTAAGAGAGCTCCTGGAAAGATATAGAACACATGGTACCTACTGGAAAGCAGCTAGATGAATTCCATTACCTACTAGAGAGTCAATGAAATTACACCAAGCATACTGGTACCTTCTAGAAAGCCACTAGAACAATCTTTAATACCTACTTGAGGAGTTGTTGAAGACTCATATCCCTTGGTATCCTTACTAATGTTTACATTCCTTACTTTATTTTGTTGAGACTTATTGAAACAATCATTTCTCAAATATTATTTTCCAAGCTTCATAAAATAGGGGGCAAACTATAAGCATCATATTTTAGGCCTTAAGATGCCAAGCCCAATGATGAAAATCACTAAATACATTACCCAAAATGCAAAAGGAAAAAGCCAAAGGATGATAAACATAGCCATAAAAAAAACCTTAGAAGAGCCCAAAACTAAAGATAAAACCAAAAACCTAAAACCAAAACCCAATCAGTCGGTTTGGATTAATGGACTGTATAACCTAGAAACAAAGGTTGTACAACTGTGCCTTAAACCCTAAGTGGGGAACCTTTTAGAACTGTTCCCCCTCTAAAACCCCTAGGGCTAAACAACCGTGATAGATGAATGTACAACCCTTTCTTGGCTATACAAGCCATGTGCAAAACCTAATTCGAATAGATCCATCTCATTCTCTATGATTGATAAGCATACTCAGTAACTATAATCTGTTTTTTTTTTTTTTTGGCTTTGTGCACCTATCCATTTCCTATAAATACCTCCCAGCTTGAAGATGAGGGGGAGGCTTGGAAACCCTAAGGTTACTCTGGCAAAATTTATACTCAAACCATATTTAACACATAAACCCTAAACTTGAATCCACCCAAATCATTTCTAAGGTTGAAAGAGGCATAATCTCTTCATCATTGTGCATTCCCCAAGCATTTGTGGAAGACACAAAATATCTAATGAGCTTTCAAGGGCAAAGAACATTTAAATACATCTAGGAAATCCCTCAATTTCCCCTTTTTCTTCCTTTTCTTTCTTTCTTTCTGTTTTTAAAAACCTAGGAATTGAGGGTTGTACAACCCTCATAATAGGTTGTACAACCTTACTTTCAAAGGACAAAATTACGAAACCTCTTATTTTGCCATCCGAATTTTCGCTTTCTTAAATCTTCTTTTATGATGTTCCAAGGTTCCAATAACATAATAGGATGAGGTCTAGTATCTTAGGATCCCTATTCATTTCAAAATGAAGCTTTGACACGATTTTAAAATAGTTTTGGAACCCCCTTTACATGTAATATTCATGTTCCTTTACTTGTGATTAAATTTGATGATCATGGTTCTATTTTGATTATTTTAGGACAGTGACCAAGTGAGGAACTTAATGTTCCAAGGATCTTGAGAGCCTTTTTATGATTATGTTTGATGTTGAAACATGTGACTATTATTTGGTCTTGCATTTTTTTTTCCCTCTGGTGTTGCATGCTAGCCTCTTTCATGGTAAGCCATGCACATGGATGTCTAACTCTTAGTGAGCTATATAGGGGGAGGATTTATAAATCCTATGATGCCTTTAAATGATTTTTGCCTTAGGCCATCAAAAGTCCTCCAAATGCTTTCATTTTCATGTGTTATGCTTCATCATGTTTCATAACCCATATCTTTGTTTTTATTTAGTTGTCATATATTGTATGTGATGTTAGGGTGTGTTCTTATGGACTTAGATACATATTTTGGTAACATGACTATATAGATATGGTAAAGTGGTTGATGATTTCATTTATTTGTTTCATTTCTTTTGTTTGCTTATTTATTTGCTTTAGCCACTAACTTGTATATTTTCATGGTGTAGGTGCTTTGCTTGAGCTAGATCATGACTTTAGTCTTGACCACCATCCCATGTGATTAGGGATGAGATGATTATGTTTGAATGGATATATGGAAATGTATGATAACCCCTATACCATGATGAATGACCCCTCCCCCCCACCCCCTCCCTTTTTGAGATGGTTATGTTTGAAAGGATGTGTAGATGCACTTAATGATCCATATACCACGATGCATGACCCTATTCCCCTTTGAGTTAATGATTTAGTTTGCTAGATTGCACTAGAGGGATGCCTAGGGTTGTTAAATGGAACTAATTAATGACTCGATTAAAATGTTAAAAGTGAACTAAAGATCCTTGAAGGTCATGACACAATATTTAGATAGCTTAGGGGTGTTTGACCACTTGCCCAAGCCATACCTAATTTTTAAACCCAATCTCTGATGGGGTAGAGATGAAATAGGTCTTCTAATTAACTTAGCTTAGGCTCAAAGTTTGCTTCCCCATAATCTTATTTCGACATAAGTTGGGTAGTGACTCCATAATTTTAAAGGATGGTACCAACGTATTATCTAGACTTGATGGGGGGGGGGGGGGGGGGGGGGGGGGGGGGGGGGGGGGGGGGGGGGGGGGGGGGGGGGGGGGGGGGGGGGGGGGGGGGGGGGGGGGGGGGGGGGGGGGGGGGGGGGGGGGGGGGGGGGGGGGGGGGGGGGGGG
>CATIWR010570705.1:0-30982 GCA_949677035.1 Omphalea diandra | reverse complement strand
TGATCTTGTAAATGAGTTATGGACTTCTAATGAAAAACTCAAAAATTCAGTAGAAAGACTTTCCACTTCATCTACTTCTATGGCTTCATTAAGGAAGGAAAATGACACTCTTAAAGGAGAAGTCATTGAGCTTAGAAGCTTAATCTCTAAGTTCCATAAAGGAAAAGAAGCCTTGGACACATTGATTGTGTCACAAAGGCCATTACTAGTTAGACACGGTTTAGCCTTCAATGGAGCCTCCTCATCATCTCAAACTACATTTGTTAGAGCTTCACAACCTCAAACCTCAAGCATTGAAGTAATTAGGAAGAAAAGTGCTCTTAGCACTAAGCCTTTTATGCTTAAGGGCAAAAGGAAGGCTCCAAAAAGCTCTAGAGCTAAGACTCAAAGAGCTAACCATGCCTACATTTACAACAAAAAGCATGGTCATCCTCATAAAAATTTTCTACTTCTACTCATCATACATGTTCATGCATGCATTCACATGACCATGGTATGAAAAGGCCCCCTACTCATACTAAATATGTGCAAAGGAGAAAGACTCCTAAGTCTAAACTCTAATGCCATTATTGCATGAAATATGGGCATGTTAACATACATTGTTTCATTAGGAAGGCTCACCTCAAATTAGAGGACCCTTCAACCTCTAACCCCCTGCTTGGGTACCTAAGAAAAGGTAACTCATTTTGTTGTGTAGGGGAATGTGGCAACCACCAAATCAAGCAATTGGCATGTCGATAGTGGATGTTCCAAGCATATGACTAGAAATAGAAAGCTATTCATGACATTGAAAGAAAAAGAGGGTGGAGATGTCACATTTGACAACAATGCCAAGGGTAAGGTAATTGGCATTGGAACCATTAGTAAGAATAGATGTTCTTTTAGTTAGTGGATTATAACATAATTTGTTAAGTGTAAGTCAATTATGTGACAAAGGTAATAAGGTCACCTTTGATCCTAAAGAATGTCAAGTCACCACTTTGTTAGATGATGAAGTCATTTTCAAAGGTGAAAGGAAAGACAATACCTACTCAATTGACTTAGACAATTTGGCTAACCAATCTTTTAAGTGTTTTATGTCTTTAAGCAATGAAGCTTCATTGTGGCATAAAAGGCTTGGACATGCAAACATGGATCTTCTTCAAAGTCTATCCAAAGAAAAGTTAGTGGAAGGGCTTCCCAAGCTAAAATTCTCCAAGGACAAGACATATGGTCCATACCAAAAGGGAAAGCAACACTATGCCTCTCACAAAGCCAAAAATGTTGTGATCTTGAAAAGCTGGAATTTAATGATTCTACAAGAAGAATTGATAAAGAAAAGGAAGAAGGTGATTCATCAAGAGTAGATGAAGACCAACATCAACATCAATAAGAAAATGAGCCAAGACAAGAACTACCCAAATATTGGAGATTCTCCAAGTATCACCCTAAGGACTTAATCATTGGTAATACTTTTAAGGGTGTAAGTACTAGATCTCAACTCTTAGATAATAATCTTGCATTTGTTTCTCAACTTGAGCCAAAGTCAATTGATGAGGCTTTTGATGATGAGTGTTGGGTACTTGCTATGCAAGAAGAACTCAATCAATTTGAGAGAAATAAGGTATGGGAACTTGTTCCTAGGCTTGAGGAATACCCAATTATAGGTTGTAAGTAGGTGTTTAGGAACAAGTTAGATGAGCAAGGTCTCATTACTAGAAATAAGGCTAGATTGGTTGCCAAAGCATACAACTAAGAGGAAGGTATAGATTGCGATGAGACCGTTGCCCCCGTTGCAAGACTAGAGGCCATTAGGATTCTCATAGCTTTTACATGTCATATGAATTTTAAACTTTTTCAAATGGATGTGAAAAGTGCTTTTTTGAATGGCATCATAAAGGAGGAAGTATATGTTGAACAACCTCCCAGTTTTTAGTCTCATTGTTTTCCAAACCATGTTTTCAAATTAAACAAAGTCTTATATAGATTAAAACAAGCTCCAAAATCTTGGTATGAAAGGCTTAGTTCATTTCTCTTGAAAAATGATTTTGAGAAAGGAAAGGTGGACACCACACTATTTGTCAAAAAACACAAGCATGATACATTAATCGTTCAAATCTATATTGATGATATTATCTTTAGTGCTACTAATGAATCTCTTTGTAAGGATTTTGCTAAGTGTATGACTAGAGAATTTGAAAAGAGCATGATGGGAGAGCTTAAATTCTTTCTCGGTCTACAAATCAAGCAATCCAAGGAAGGGATCTTCATCAACCAAGCCAAATATATAAAGAAAATGCTAAAGAAATTCGAAATGGATGGTTGCAAAGTAGCTAAAACTCCAATGAGAAGCACCATTAAACTAGATAAGGATCAATCGGGTAAAGAAGTATATGAAAAGAGATATCAAGGTATGGTCGAATCTCTACTCTATCTTACTGCTTCAAGACTAGATATCATGTTTAGTGTTTGCATGTGTGCTAGGTTTCAATCCTCCCCTAGAGAATCCGATTTGAATATTGTTAAAAGGATCTTTAAGCATTTACATGGCACAATACACTTAAGATTATGGTATCCTAAGGATTCATCATTTAGTCTCATAGGGTATTCGGATGCGGATTATGCGGGTAGTTTGCTAGATAGAAAAAGCACTTTCGGGACTTGCCAATTCATAGGTGAATGCCTAGTTTCATGGTTTAGTAAAAAACAAGTATCAATTGCCTTATCTACCGTTGAAGCCAAATATGTGGCGGCGAGTTATTGTTGCACCCAAGTTCTTTAGATGAAACAACAATTGAAGGATTTTGGCAAAATAGTTTACCACATTCCCATCAAATGTGATAACACAAGTGCTATTAATCTTTCTAGAAATCCCATCCAACACTCTAGGAGTAAGCACATAGATATTAGACACCATTTTATTAGAGATCATGTGAAAAGGGTGATGTTGTGTTAGAATTTATTGACACAAATCATCAACTTGTAGACTTTTCACTAAACCTCTAAATGAAGAAAGGATGAACTTCATTAAAAGAGAATTGGGAATGCTTGATGGAAGTTCCCTAAAGTGAAAATTTTGATGATATGATTGATTGTTATGTATGTTATGCATGAGTGATGATTGTATGAACAAGTTTATTATTTATTTCTAGTGGATCACATGTTTTCAAAATTTTCTCATACTTATCCTTGCTAACTCATAATTCACTGTCGTTATTTCTTCTTCATAGTCTCGAATTACAAGTTAACTTCACCCGGCTGTCAAATGTCAATTTATAGTCACGAAAATTGCTCTCCACTGTGAATTTTGGTGAGTTTTTCAAAAAGATAACCATTGACGTGCCTTTTCCTGAGGAAAATTTGTTCGTTACTCATATTTATGGAATTCGAAGTCGCGACTTCTAATTTTGCGGATGCGAATTAGAGTAACCGACTAGGCAATTAAGTGATTTGATTACCAACTATTTCCTCTCTTCATATAATTCATTTTAGCTATTTATGACCGTTTTTTGCACCCCTTCAAGCCTATAAATACCCCCTTCAATAGTATTTTCCTCACTTCACTTCCAAACACTTTATCTCTCTCTAAAATCTCTCAAGCTTTCTTCCTCTCTTTTGCAATGGCTCCCAAGAAATTCTCCAAGGCAGATAAAGTCAAGGCAGTGGCTCAACCCTCTGCACCTCTTGCCCTCCATCTCATGAAGGGAATCACTAAAGAGGAAAAGGAGAGATTCAAGGCGAACTCCTCCAAAGTAATTCTCTCAAACAAAATCCCATCGATTTTCATGCTAAAGACATTAGGCATCAATGCAGAGATCCGCGCCTTTCTCTCTATTATGGGTTGAAATGAATTAATCTTCTGAGATGAACTAAGATATGAGGAGACAGTACGCGAGTTCATGTGCACCGTGCAACTTAGCTCAAAATCTGATTTTAGAGCTGGCCAATATGGGTTGGTGTTTCGGGCCTTCGGCGACCCCTTCTACATCACCTTCGACCAATTATCCTCACTTTTCAACCTACAAGTCAAAGAACATATCCCATTCATCATCTTCGTACTCGACGTCATCTACTCCAAATTTTGGTCAGAGATATCTATCAAAACCAAACACGACCCTCACTCCTCCTTATCTAAACACATAAAATTCTTACTCTTATGGATCCTTCATCGCATCATCACCTTCTCAGTCAATGCAAGAGGTGATGGTAACAATAAGGTTTCATAGAAGGACTTGGCATTCTTATTTTGCCTTGTCAAAAATCAACCTATCCAAAATGACTGTTACCTTATGAATCAATTGATCCACATGAGTACTAAACCCAAAAGCTAGTTTCTCTTGCCCACTCACATAACAACCATCTACCGCTTTGTTGGAGCACTTGATGAGGAGAAAGAGAACTTCCTCACCAAAAAGCTCCTTCCCTCTCAAAACTTCCTCGACCTAACCTACCTGATCAATGCCAAGGCAATCCATCCAGACACTTATATTTACACCCTTGGTGCCATCGAAGCAAAAAAGATGGAAACTTCCTAAGCTTCTAGGCGAAAGAGGCTTTAAATCGAAGAAGGCAACATTCCAATTCCTCATCCTCTACCGAAACCAAAGTCTAAGTTATCTATTGCCACCATTGATTGCAAGTTAGACACGCTTATGAGGATGATGAAGAGAAGGTTCCTCTTCCTTTCTCATCTTCATAGCGATATGGTGGATCTCTAAGAGAAACTAGGAGTTCCTCCTTGCCATCTTCCGAACTTCACCGAATTTGAAGATCTATAAGATGGAGATGGCAATGAAGATGACGTAGAGGATGGAGACGAAGCTGAGGGAGAACAACAAACGTCAGATACACCATATTCTAGAGATGATTCTCCACTCCTTTAGATTAGGGATCATTTGTATTTATTTTTCACCTTCCTTATGTTTTTTTTTTTTTACAAATCTTATGATCCCAAAGTTATGAATATATAAACAAAACTTATTTCTTTACAAACATTGCTATCTTATGTGATTGATGTTTATTCTTTTATCCATTGCATTATGTTTGCTCTCTATGAATTCTTATGTATGAGTTTCATTTTCTTTCTTTCTTTTCCTTATATACCCTTTTTTTTATATTGTCAAAGGGGGAGAGATTGTGAAATGGAAAATAATGAAATAACTTGAGAATAACTATAGCATGAGTTGAGGGGGAGCAATATACCTATTGTTTATCAACTTCACCTTTGATTGAATGAATGTTATACTTAGTAATTTTTGTCATAAGCATTCATTAAATCATATTACAATCCAACTTCACCTTCCTACATCCTTTTCACTTAAGGATCAATCTAAGTTGTCAAAATCAAAAAGGGGGAGATTGTTGGACTAAGGTAGTTAACCCTAAGTCTTGGGCCTCTTTTGATCTTGACAAAGAGGATTGATCATTTTTAATGTTTCTATTTAGTGTTGTTTTGCAGCTCTTGTGAAAGTCTTTAAGTTAGAAGTTGGATAGCAATCTTAATTTTTAAAGTATGTGAAGTAACTTCTAAATTGCGACCGCTATTCAAAGATTTGCGACTGCTATCTATTAGAAGACTTGATAGAAGTTCAAACAGATGAAATCGTGGAGTAATTCACGACTGTGATTCATCCAAAGGAAGAGCTCCTAAAGTGATAGACGAATTTACAGTGTTAAGCTTGCCTCAATCACAACCGTGAATTTTGAAGTAACTTAAGATGCAATTAAGTCCACAATCACAGCTTAACAAGTGTCCCAGGTAATCGTTGGAAGTAAAAAATTGTGAGGGGAACTTGTTTGTAGTGATCGTGAACCCAAAAGAGGAAGATGAACACTTTTGGCAGAGGAATTTAAGTCCAAAGTCACATCCTGTACAAGATAAATCATGACTGCTACTTTTGAGAGTATGTGAAAGGGAATGACTATATTTTCCTGATGCACTAATTAGAAGCTACCACGTGGACTAGCTGTTAGACACAAATGGAGTTTTTCTTATGGAATTTGGAATTAGCGACTACGAATATGTAGTAGCGATTGCGAAACAACTGTCAAGAATTTAATGCAAAAATCCATCTAGCATACTTTGATGATTTTATACCAATTTTATTGCAACGTCTTTTTGGTGGGTAGAGCCTATAAATACCTCACTAAGCATATGTAAATGAAAGAGAATTAATAACTTTGTACTTAAACTCTTACAATTTTACTACTCACTCTTTTCTATTCCTTAAGGCATTATTAGGTGTGAGCATAAACACCATCTATAATAGGTTATAGTTTGAGCCTATTAAAACACTAAGAGAGGTTGTTATGTGTGCCTGTCAAAACACAAATTGTAAAGGTTATCGTGTAAGCCTAAAAACACAAGTGTAAAGGTTGTTGTGTGAGCCTTCAAAACATAAGTGTAAAAGTTTGGTGTAAGCTTGAAAACACCTTTGAAAGATAGTGGAATACCAAATTTCGAAAAATTGGAGAGCGGACGTAGGGTAAATTACACCTGAACCACTATAAATCGCGTGTTCCTTTCATCTTATTTCTTCTCTTTCTTTCTAATTTTAATTTTTATACACCAATCCAACCCCCCCCCCCCCCCCCTTCTTGGTGCTCAGGGCCAATAGTTCTAAACAATATTTAGAACATCAAAATCAAGGTCCCAAAATATAACTATAAAATAAGATAAACAAGATGAATATTTCACCTCATTAAATCTAGAACCTAAAATTAATTAGCTTAGTAATTCAAGGGTTTGGGTAAAAAGGGATTTTTTTTTATTTAATAAATCTTTAATTGACATTATAAGAAACATATGTATAAAAGAAAATCCAGAATTAAGCAAGTAAATCATGGGTTATGAACTAGTTAGCAAAATTTTCCAAATTCGCAAATATATGAATTATAAATTAAAGAACACACCTAGGCTAAGTCCAAACTAGAACTAGACCTCATCATGCAATAATCTAATCATCATATGAACATATAATACCTTAAGATTAATTGTTCATGGTAGATTTCATCAAATCCAATTTAATAAAATTGAGTTTGGACATTGATAACTTTGAATTTTGGCAAACAAGATTATAATAATAATTTAGTCATAGTAAAGATTGCACAATTGATTTAATGGAGGCCCTGACACCACTTGTTTGGAATCCTAATTATGCATAGTATCATGCTAGGCAAATGCAATGAAAGCTTTAAAAAGTTTAATTTCAATATCCTATGGATAATCATTGAATCAATTATACAATCAAACCATAATAAGAAAGATGTAATTATCATACCCAAATGTGGAATCTCCTTCACTTTTAGCAAACCATAGTCTCCAACACCTATGTATGATTGACCTTTATAATGTATCCATATAAACCAAGCAATGGATATCTAATGGCACTTCAAGACTAAATGTGAAAGAAATGGGAGTGTTAGTGTTTAACTAATGACACTCAAGCACACAAAATTTTATCTCACCAAATTGTTATAGCCAACCCTTAAGTTATCTTTAGTATATATAGAAGTCTCTAAACCTTAATCATATTAGGTGATTTGAACCAACATGGCAAAATTATTACTTAGTCTTTATACATATTAAGTAGTTATAATTAACTACTTAATCTAAAAAAAAAAACTTTATTATTAAGTCATACTTAATCCATTTTAATTCCACTACTTCAGCCCATTTATGTTTGACCTTATAGGATTTCTAACTTATTTAATAATAATTATGAGTCATAATTATTAATTTTTCCATTAACTAATAACCAAATAAATTAAATAATTTACTTTATCATCAATTCACGAATTGACTTACTATACATTTAAAGATCACGATTGGTACCTAACTTGCTATGATCACCTTGGTGGTTTCATTTAAATGAGTGGAATCTTACTCGTGACTCCATATTTTTATTGATTTGTAAGGTATTGAACAAACGAGGGTTTTTACATTAGTAATGACCCTATGGTACATTGCACATTTGGATCAATAGGGGATCCTTTTAGGTGTTGCATTAGTTCAAAGCCTTAACTCTAAATTGGTAGACATCAGGGAACTAAAATATAGGATGACACATCACATTAGTACAATCACTAGGTTAGGACAAACATATTACAAAGGCAAAATTTGGACCTAATCTAAGTCAATTATAATGTTTATTTCATTTTCACCCTATCAGAGAATTGGGTATGGCTTAGCAAAAGGTTAGGCACTTCTAAATCGCCTAGATATTGGGATTTAGCCCTCGAGAATCTTTCGTTCACTTTTAATATTTTAGTCAAGTTATTTATTAGTTCAATTAACGATCCTAAGCATGCTTCTAACGCAAGCAAGCTAATCAAATCATTATATCAATCCAAAAAGGAGAAGGGTCATGCATCATGGCATAGGGATTAACATACATATCATCAATTCATTCAGCCACACCATGCATAATCAATAGGGGATGGAGGCAATTGATATGGCATAGGGGTTTAGAATGAATTATCATCCATAATCACTTAGGATGATAAATAAGACCACAATCATGACCAAGCAAAACATCTACACCAAGAAAATACATAAGTTAATAAATGGAACAAACATGAGATAAACCAAATAACTCAAAACATAAGGAATAGTCATTTCACATATTACCATTTCTCCCATGCAAGGGTGCCTAAACACACATCAAAATCCATATTGTTATTTCCCTACATCACAAATCAATAAGCAAAATAAAATCAAAATGCATGAATCATGAACAATCAAAGGGATGAACATGCAAAGCAAGGCATGCTTGGAGGATGTTGAATGGCCTAAGGTAAAAGTCATCACAAAAGAGAGATCATAAGGCTGATGAACTCTCCCTCTCACAACATTCAAATAACTAAGCATCCATAAGCACTAATAACCATCATGAATGTTAGAATAGAAAAAAAAAAAAGTACATGGCTAAGATATTATTCATATGCTTTAAGCACATATACAAACACAAGAGAAGCTCTTATGATCCTTGGAACCATAAGTTCCTCACTTAGTCACTACCTTAAAATGATTAAAACATAATCAAAATTATCACTAAACCAACATGAAAGAATATGAACACTAAGATTGAATGAACCATAAAGAAAAAAAAAATATTTTAAAACCCAGCAAAACTCCATTTTTAAAGTGAATAAAAGTCCTTGGTAATCTTGTCTTACTCTATTCTACCATTAAAGTGATAAAAACCATAAGATTGCTTTGATAAGAGGAAAACCAAATGGAAAAAGAATGGTTTTATAAGATTGTGCCCAAGAAACCAGAGCTATACAACCCTGCTATTAAGGTCGTACAACTTAGAATGGTGGGTTGTACAACCTATATTGAGGCCATATGGCCTCTAAATTCTAGGTTTTTAGAAAATAGAAAGGAAAAGAAATGGGGAATGAAGAAGAGAGGGGCAAAGGTTTTGGATGCTTTCTTTAATGTTCCTTTACCATCAAAGGCACACCATGAATTCAATATCCTTTAAAATAGTAGTGAATGCATAAAAGACGCAAGATTAAGTCTTTGTTCTACCTTAAAATAAGTTAGGGTAAATTGGGGTTTTATGGTTTTTATGCTAAGTATGTTTTGAAAATGAATTTTGGTATAGTTTTGTTAAGGTTGTCCAAGCCTCTCCCCTCTTCAAATGGAAGGGTTATTTATAAGTGATGGATGAGTGCACCAGATCTTAAAATGGGTTTGTTTATACCATGGATGTATCCAATCATAAAGAGGGAGATGAATCTCCTAAAATTAGGGTTTGCACATGGGCTATATATCTAGGAAAGGGTTGTACATCTATATATTAAGGTTGTGCACCCCTAATGTTAAAGAGGGACCAATTTTAAAATATTTTAAGGGGTTAAGTTTTAGGGGAGGGTTGTACAACCATAATTGTTGGGTTGTATAGCCCTATTTTATGGGTTGTACTATACAACCCATTTGCTTAAGCTTGATAACTTGTGCTGTGATTGTGGGCATGGCTTTAGGCTTATAGCTTTAGTCTTGGCTTTGAGCATATCTAAGGTTTCCTAAAACTTTTAACTTTTCTTTGGTAATTCCTTTTGCATTTTGGGGGATGTATTCAGTGATTCTCATCATAAGGCTTTGCATCGAGAGGTCTGAAATTTGGTACTATATAGTTTACTCCCTCCTTTGTGGGGCTTAAAAAATAATATTTAAGAAATAATTATTTGAACAAGGCTTAAGAAAGTAAAGTAAGGAATGTAAACATTAGTAAGGATTCCATAAGATACAGGTTTTTAGCAACTCCTTGAGTAGATATTAAAGCTTATTCTAGCAACTTTCTAGCTAGTACCAGGTGTCCTTATATGTTTTAACAGCTTTATACTGGGTACCGGATTTCTTATATGCTTCAACAACTTTCTAGCAGACATTGAAGTGATCTTGGCAGTTATCTAATAGGTACTATACTTCAATGACTTTCTAGCAGGCACTAAGGTTTTTATATGCTTTAGGAACTTTCTAACAGGCACTTCTAGTGGCCATCTAGCTAGTACAAATATTTTGTATGCTTCCATAACTTTCTATCAAGCACTTAGGTTCTTGTATGGTTTAACAATTTTCTAGCAGGCACTGAAATAATTCTAGCAGCTATCTAGTAGGTATTAATATTTTATATGCTTTAATGGCCTTTTAATAGGCACTAAAATGAACCTAACATCTATCTAGTAGGTACTAATGTTTTATATGCTTTAGCAGATTTCTATCAGGCACTAAAGTGATTATAGTAGCCATATAGCAGTTACCATTATTTTGTATGCTTCAGCAGCTTTCTAGTAAGCACTAGGGTTTTTATATGATTTAATGGCTTTTTGGCAGGAACTGAAGTGATTATAGTAGTTATCTAGTAGGTACCGATATTTTGTATTCTTCAGCAGCTTTTCATAGGCATTGAAGTGATCCTAATAACTACCTAGTAAGTACTAGTGTTTTCTATGCTTCAACAGCTTTCTAGCAGGCATTAGGTTATTGTATACTTTAAAGACTTTCTAGTAGGTACTAAAGTGATTATGATAAACATCCAATAGGTACTAATATTTTGTATGCTTCAATAGCTTTCTACTAGGCACTAAAGTAATTTTGATAGTTATCTAGTAGGTACTAGTGTTTTATGTTTGGTAATTGGCTTCTTGCTATCGCTAGTGTTCTTGAACCTTCTCTCTATGGGTGCTTCAATTCTTCTAATTGATAGCTATCGCTGAGGGGTGCCCCCCTAAGTGGTTCTTGCATCATTTGGGATTTTGTAGCACTCCTAAAATTGAATTGATATCTTTATAGTCCTTCTAACTGTCCTACTTCATTCCTGTCTCATGGTAATGGGTTTGGGTCTTTATGTTATAGGAATGAATTGCTCCTATGGGTTCTGATATTTTTTAAAATAAAGGGATCCTCTTTGAAAGTATTTTGAAGCCTCAAGGGATGTCAAGCTTACCATTGAAAGGCTTTTTGGTAATTTGATTTTACATCGTGAAACTTAGTTTTAGGTGCTTTATAAATAATAAGGGCATTTTAGTAATTTTTATCATATCTTGGCTATGGAAAAATGTTTGAGAATGATTTGACAATTTGGCTAACAAATTGGAGGGTTAATTTGTCATGTGTTAACCTCAATGTGGGCAAGGCAAATATTACTAATTTGTTTAATGATGTGCACTGTGAATTGGTTCTTTAGCCTTTTTGGAAAGTTAAGAGTATTTAGGTATTTTGGTTGCTCTTGGGCTCTCTAAGAAGTTAGGAGTATTTTAGTAAATTGGCTATTTTAGGGTCCTCTAAAATGTTAAGGGTATTTTGGTAAATTGGTTACTTTAGGGCTCCCTAAAAAAATTGGGCATTTTGTAAATTGGCTACTTTAGGGCTCTTTGAGAAGTTTGGGGTATTTTGATAAATTGGCTACTTTAGGACTCTTTAAGAAGTTAGAGGCATTTTGATGAATTGGTTGTTTTGGAGTTTTTTGGGAAGTTAAGTGCATTTTGGTAAATTGGTTACTTTGTGGCTCTTTATGATGTCAGGGGCATTTTGGTTAATTGGTTGCTTTGGGGCTTTCTAGGAAGTTAGGTGCATTTTGGTAAATTGGTTATTTTGCGACTCTCAGGGAAGTTAGGAGAATTTCAATAAATTGACTGCTTTAGGGCTCTCTAGAAGTTAGGGGCATTTTGGTAAATTGGCTGCTTTGGAGCTCTTTAGAAAGTTAGAAGTATTTTGGTAAATTGGTTGTTTTAGTGCTCTTTAAGAATTTAGGGGCATTTTGGTAAATTGGCAGCTTTAGGGCTGTCTTGGAAATTAAGGGCATTTTGGCAAATCAACTATTTCATGGCTCTCTAGGAAGTTAGGAATATTTTGATAAATTGGCAACCTTGAAATTTGGACAAGGCACTTTTGAGTAAAGGAGCAAGAATTAAACTTAAAAGAGTATAATTTGGCTTAGGCAGTTAAATGGAATTAGAGCTTGAAAGGCTAAAAAGAAAGTTAGGCTCATTAGGCCCAACCAAACCTCCTTAAACTAAGGGGTTTGTATAGTCTTCAAGAAGGTTGTACACTGGCTAAGGCTGTGTAGACTTGATCCACCATATATACCCCATTGAAAATGACCCACCTCATTTGTGTCGCTCATCCTCTATCTCTCTCAAAACTTTAGACTAAGCTCTAGGCTTTCCCATTGCTTTTTGAGGTTATCATGGTTGAGTACCATGGCAATGAGATGTTTTATGTCTAGGAGGAGTTCTGTGATGAGGACATCACAATACTGAATGCCCTAGAGCAACTACAATCGTAGTAGGGTTTTATGTGGGCAAGGCCACTTAAGGGTACAACCACGAAGATGATCCCGCCCGACTTTACTTTAGTTGATGACACACCGACAGTCTATAACCTATGCCATCATCTTGCAGGAGCCGCCTCGGGAGTAATAGGCATTCTTTTCCTTTTTTTTATTTTATTTATTTTTTTATCTATCTTATCACCGTAGGTTTTAGGTACTACCCTGGAATTTCTTTTTTGCCTATAAACACTAGGTTAGCTTATAAAATATTTAAAGATAATTTTTAGGATACCCACGTTTTATCTTTAGTGAAATTTTATTTTCGATCTATCGGTCTAGTCGGTTGCCTCAATTTGTGTGCATTTGAGCTTTTTATTTTGTGACTTGCATAAAGAAAAATTGACATTAATTTATGGAATAACAATTGAGAAATTAGGGTACATACCTGAGTAAACTTATAAATAGTTTATCCATTCTGTGAATTTACCATTCTCATGGGGCTACGTTTATGAATTCTAATTGATCTTTTTTTCTTAAGAAAATTATCTTAACAATTTCCTTAAAATTTGTAAATAAATCCTAGTAACTAGGACATGTTGTTTCTTTACCTTTGAATTCAAGCTTTTCTGACTCTTTCATCCTCAAACCTCGATAATTATGTAAAAATTTATATATATTTCATTATTTATTTCTTTTATTTCTCTTGCAGGGGATTACCGTCTTTCATAAGGGAGGCAGGGCTGTGGGTCCTACTAGGATGTGGATTTGCACTCTGCATCCTAGGATCATGGCTCATTTAGAGGGAACCAAAGTCTGGACTTTCCTATGGATGCTCCCAAAGGATGTGTCAAAGATCAATTTGATGATGACACACTCTTAGGGCAATAGATGGACATGACTCATACCTTCCATCCTTCCCTGATCGATGAGGTGATGATCACACTCGGGGACTTCACATGCTTGATCAGGCTGCACTTTACAGATATTCCTTTGCCCATAAATTTGAGAGTGCACGAGCTGATTCATCGAAGGGACTACTTATTAAGGAAAGGACTACTTGTTAAGGGTCATGAGATGTGTTCCCTAGGTTAAAGGGAGCATGACTCTATCGAGGTCTAACATTTGAGCTAATGTGCCCTAAGTCATTGAAGACAATTCTAGTGAGTTGATTGAACAACATACGCAATGCTTCCTTCCATATGCTCTATCTGGGGTAATTTTCTCAAACACCTTTGACATTGTATAGCTTTGCTTGGTGCTAGTGCTGGAGGATCTGGCTCTACTTCATCGCTTCTATTAGGGTTTTGTGATGCTGGCATACCTATAGCAATATCTGGACTAATGTTCTTGAGGCACGAGGTATATGTGTGGTATTTGGAAGGTCCTCATTGTGAGTATCTCTTAACTCATTATCTTGCTTTTTATATTTTAGCCTTGTACTATAATTTTAGGGGCTTATGCCATACTAGTTAATAGGCATGGGGTGTTGAGCTAGGCTTATTATAAGGGATTATCTTGAGGCTGAGGGCGGCTACCCCCGCTTTTCTTGATGGAGTGGTGTGGTATACCCAAAGTCCCTATTGTTGACAAGTGTACATACCTGAACATGATCACTCTTGACCATATATTTTTCCTACATAAATAAAATTGTGTAATTTGTGATTATCCATTTTCATTATTTGGTTTTATACTTATAGTGGTATTGTTTCTATTACAGTTGCGCCTCAATTGGACGAGTCCTATAAAGATGTGGCAAAGGTAGAAGCCATCTCTTATAATCGTTGTCTGATGGTGATGTAATACCTATATTCATATTTGCTTTGATACCAATAAACTGTAACGACCGTATTCATATGACATAACTCATATGGCTTGTGATTGCCTCTGAAGTCATCTTCTTCCATCTCCTAATGTAGTCATTGCAGCTTTCACCAGTTTTCAACTTCAAATTTTAATGTGACCTCTATATCTGAATCACAAGCATAGTGTCTTCTGAAAGCTTTTATTAGTTCCTTCCAATCTTTTTTGAAAGTCTTTGGATTATTAAAGTATCATGTTTTTTTGGACTCTTTTAATGACAATTCAAAATGCTCCAACATAGTGTATGTTGGGACCCCATATGCCTTTATGATTAACACATATAAGTGGGCATGGTTCTTTGCATTTTAGGTTCCTGTGAACTTCAAAAACTTAGCATGCAAAAATTAGTGGTGACTTTTTAGGCTGATGACTAGCAATTCCTTAATATATGTTCCTTTCTCCAGACATTTAACACCCAAAGCCTTATGTATTTTCTCTAACTATTTGGCGAGGTCATTAAACTTAGTGTTCCCTTTTTCACACTCCATAAGTTTATCTATAATGATAATAATACTTCCCATTTTTTTGGCAAGCTTGCTTTCATGGCACTCTTTCATCCCAAATAGATCATCATTAAGGACCTGATGTTGGGGCACTTCCATTAGTAATTTCCCCTTATTATTATATTAGTAGAGGTCTCCCATTTTCCAGAATCTCACTAATGTGTTTATTCACCTACTCGACAATACTCTCCTCCATCTTGCAGTTCAAGTCAGCCATCATCTTTTCTAGGGTCTCAACTAATATGATTAGTTTTATGATTAGGTTAACCTTTTGGCTTGGACTTGGCGTCTTATTATTCCTAGCAAGTGGGTAGCCCCTTCTCTTTCACGCAGGTTTGGATGAACTATGATGACTATATGATAAAGGTTATTAGTATGATGCATCAATAAGTAATCAACGCATGTATGTATGATATGCATAAATCAATTTGCAAAAGATCTTTCCAACCTTATTCCTTCCACACACGAGATCTAATAACTCTTTCCTAGGTAGGGTCTCATTCTTAAACCATTATGGAGGTAAAGAACAAGCGAGGTCACCTCATATTAAGAAGACTTAAACCCTTAAAAGAACATATACACAATGGCACCAAAAGGAAGAACCCTTTACATTATTTGAAAAAATGTGTACATAAAAGGAAAAATCCCTTTAAAAAGAGAGAGATGTACATAACAAGTATTTACATGGTGGCAAAGGGGATACATAAGTATTTATATATTGAGGATAGTTACATCAAAAGGGGAACTCTAACATTTGTGCTTACATCAGGGATACCCAACCATGTTCTCAGAGGATTTTCACTCTTATATAAATGCAAAATGCAAATGAGTGGGTGCGTAATTACAAGGTACTATTAGCTCCTACATATGCCTAACAGTTTAAAGTGTTGTTGTAGTTGACGGCTCCCATAAGCTTATAGGCAGTTGTCATGATTTCGCATTTGAAATGCCAAAAGGTACTAGGCCTATAAGTGACAAATCCTCCTCACAATCTCTTAAACTTCAATGAAGTTTAAGTCTTAAGTTTTAAGAACCATCAGTTTGTATAAGGGTAACCTAGTGCTCATGGTGAAGCGTGGAGGCTACATGAATGCAATGGACTTAATAACAAGTTTAAAATATTAAAAGTGAGCTAAAGATTAAAGACAAAGTCAATTTTGAGTCCCTAGTGGAGTTGCCATTATAAGCACCTTAGTGGCTTCATTCAAACTAATGGAATCTTACTTGCGACTCCATCTTTTTATCAATTAATAAGGAACAAAAGTATGAGAGGGTTTTTACATTGGTAATAAGCCTAAGGTATGATCAGCATTTGGATCAACGGGAGATCTTTTTAGGCATTGTGTTAGTTCAAAGCCTTAAGTCCAAATTAGGGATTATCATGGAACCAAAATGCAAAATGACATGTTGGTACCATCCCTAGGAAATATGGAGTTGCCACCCAACTTTGGTAAGGACAAGAATCCGAGGAAGGTAAAATCTAAACCTTATATAAGTTAATTAAAAGGCCCATTTCATCTTTGACCCATCAAAGTTTGGGTTCGAAAATTGGGTACAACTTGGAGAAGAGATTAGGCACCTCCAAATCGCTTGGATATTAGGATATAGACTTTAGACATCTTTGGTTCACTTTCAATATTTTAGCCGAGTTATTAATTAGTCTGATTAATGGTCATAAGCATTCTTTTAGCATAAGCAAGCCAATCAAACATTCTATCAATCTAAAG
The DNA here is from genome assembly GCA_949677035.1 of Omphalea diandra. Taxonomy (NCBI): domain Eukaryota; kingdom Viridiplantae; phylum Streptophyta; class Magnoliopsida; order Malpighiales; family Euphorbiaceae; genus Omphalea; species Omphalea diandra. The sequence goes on along the minus strand of CATIWR010570705.1, from coordinate 14,131 downwards.
AGAAAAAGGGGTCATGTATGATGGCATAGGGATTAGCATGCATATCATCAATTCATTCGTCCACACCATGCATAATCAAGAGGGGATGGCGGCAAGTGATATGGTATAGGGGTTTAGCATGTATTATCATCCATTCACAACATAATCATCCCTAATCATTTGGCATGATGAATAAGACCACAATCATGGTCTAGCTGAAGCAAAACACTTATGCCTAAATAGAATGAACATGAGATAAACCAAATAAACTCGACACAAGGACTGGGCATAACATATATTACCATTTCTCCCATGCAAGGGTGTCTAAACACACATCTATGTCCATATTATTCTTTATTACATCACAAATTAGTAAGAAAAACAAAATTAAAATTCATAAATCATGAATAATCAAAGGGATGAACATGCAATGCAAGGCATACTTAGAGGATGTTGAATGGCTTAAGGTAAAAGTCATCACCTAAGAGAGATCCTAGGGTTGATGAACCCTCCCTCTCCTTGCTATCAAAGAGATAAGCATCCATAAGCACTACTTACCATTAAGAAGGTTATAATAAAAATAAAAGTAAGGGGCACATGGCTAAGATATTATTCACTTACTTTAAGTATAGATACAAACACAAGAGAAGCTCTCAAGATCCTTAGAACCATAGGTTCCACACTTGGTCACTACACTTAAATAATGTGATGTTTGCATAATTGCATAGCCAATCATTATATGTTATGTGCATGTTATAATATCTTAAATAATGGTATTTTGGAACTTATTAAAAGTATAAAGAGCATATGGGAATTAGTAGAAGGATTGAGGTGATGAAGGAATGAAAAAAAGGGACTATAAGAGGAAAATTAAACTTCCTACCAATATTAACAAACCACCATGATTTTGTCTTATTAGAGTAGGTATACAAATTGAATTTCTCTTCATTTAGGAGTTGATAAAGGAGAAAAAAAAATATATGAGGGTATAGCTAAAGAAAGAGAGAGAAATGAAAGAAAGAAGATGTGAGCTAGTTAAAAAGAAATCCTAAGCTTTTCTAGTTTTGGAAAAAGAGGTAAATAATTTTTTCTTCTTCCCATATGAAACTCCTCACCTATAACATGTTAAATAAAATCATTAGTAAGAATTATGGAGTAATTATAGGTAGAGTTCATGATTAAAAGTTGTTAGAAGCATAATAGATATAAGAGCTAAATTATGTTAGTTTTTTTTTTAGAGCATACTGTTGCACCCATGATTTTATAACCCTAAAAATGGAATTAGGGAAAGTGTCAAACATAAAATTGTAGATTTATGCCTCATCTAAATTTATGCAAAAAAAATTTTGCTAAATATCTTGTGTGTAAAGAGATGTGGCTCATTGCTTGGGACTAGTTCTCAACCTACTAAAATCTCTTTAGTATGAGATTGTTCATATATTTTTATAACCTTATAAGTTGAGTTAGACAAAGTGTAAAACATAAAATTTGTAGAGATATATACCCTATAAATTCATATAAAACAATTTCACTTAATTTGTTGTGCAAGAAGAGATATTGCTCTTTCATTTTGACTCACATAAAACCTTTGGAAACATACTTAATCTATTGATTATATGCCTAGAATTTTATGCCCATAGAATGGGAATTAGGTTAAGTTAAAAATGTGAAAGTTATAGAGCTATGTCTCATCTAAATTCTTATAAAATGGTTTTGCTAAATATGTTGTGGGTAACGATATATTGGTCCTTAATTCTAACTAATTCTAAACTTGTTAAAATATGCTTAGCTTGAGATTACTCATTTATTTTTATAAGCCTCTAAATTGAATTAGACATCGAGTAAAAGATAAAAAAAATGTTCCTTTATGTATTAGATAACTTTTGGTAAATCAATTTTGTAATTATATGTTTATAATTTGAGGTATGGCGAAGATTGTAAAACTTGATCAAATTATGGTCATATAGGAATACAACAAAAGTAAAAAATTCATCATATTTTCTATAGGCCTTATATTGACATAGATATTGACTATGTTGTATCCTCATGTGTCTAGTTTAAATACCAAAAAGATTCAAGTCATTTGCATAAGATTTGGATATCTATATTTAGAGTTATTACAGCAAGAGTATAGTAAGGTAAGGTTGCAATACAAGAATAACAAACATAAATACTAAACCTATTTGCATGAAACATGACCATAATCACATATCAACCATGGAAACCTATTTTGACCCACTTGTTATCATATATGCATTACATATTAGGATCTCAACACATTGAGAAAGCCTAAAAGAGAGGTTCAAACCTACCATAAAGGTTGGTTGCATAGAAGGTGAGTAAAGCCATAATTGGATTTTAATATGTATATGTGTGATTTTAAGATATTATTGTGTTTTATTATGTTTATGTGTGATTAAATTATGAAATTTTACATGTGAATACAAGTCAAGTAAGAATTATGATCTTAATGATTACTTGTTATGCCATTGTGAATGAACACTTACATATAAAACTAAACAAATTTTGTGACCAGCTTGTCAAACACTTGCAAATCACTTGGCAAAAGGACGAATATTTCCTATTATAGCACTTGTTATTGATAAGATAAACCACATATTATATACTACTTAGCAAAATCAAATGTCACTTGATTCACATGAATTTTAGGGAGTAATGTTTACCTTACAAGGTCATGATAAAATCAATCAATCTATAGCACTTGCACTTGCAAAATTCAATAATTGTAATATATTTTATTAATAATTGATTGTTGATTTTGTCATTAGAATCTAATTTTATTTTATTCATTAAGTTGCAACTCACTAAATCATAATTATTTTTCTCAAATAATGAAGCATAAGATTTAGGCATTTGGGTGTATAAAGTTTTGCATATAGATACATGGAGTATAGGTCTTCAATTGAATTTCAACTTTCTCTCTCTTTATGTCATGTATGTACACCTAGATAGGAATTAGTTTATGGTCATTAATATTAAATGGGTTGTACTTAACATATATGTATACCTTTTTGGTTGTGTATGAATGATATGTTAACATTTATAAATATGACTACTTGGACATGAATTTTGATGCTTAATAAATGAACATAAGCGTTACACCCTAATTTTCTCATGCTAATGAATCCTCTTTTGATCATTCATTACCTTCCTCAAGTTATTGGTATACCTAAAACAAGTCTTATAGGTGATTCATGATTAGGATAACCAAAATCATGAATCAAAGTACAAGTATCAAGACACTATGATCATCTCGAGTTATAGGGATCACTTATACAACTCTCATGAGAGATGTCCATAAGCATACTAAATAATATGCAGTTAACTAGACATAGTTTTAAAACTATTTTTATAACTATATTATTTACTTAAATTAAATTAGGACAATTCTAATTAAATGTTTATCTAACCATATTAGAATAAATATATGCATATTAATTAATTAATTAATTCTTAGTAAACTAGCAAGAAGCAATTTAAGTAGGTATACTATTGAAACCATTTTCATAATCATGTTATTTACTAAAATTAAATTAAAAGAATTTAAATCAAATATTATGTAATCATATTATAATTAAAATATTCATATTATCTAATTAAATAAATAAGAAAAATAATATTATCAAATAACATTCAAGATAATTATTCAAATAATTTTGAAGCCACATATTTTATGAACAAATTTCATAATATCCCTTTCCTTAATTTAAATAATTTATCAATTAGGATTAATTATTAGCAATCAGATTTTAGGTTAGTAAGAATTATACATCATATAAAGTAAGGAACCAATCAAAATTTGTCATCAAATACAACAAGGATAAGGATAAACTAATCATTGCCCTTAAATCATATAACTAAGGAGCTACAACTATTTATAACTTTTCTCAACTCTAAAATACCATCCTTACACTCCATTTAAAGAGGAAGAAGGAGCCATTAAACTCCTTCGATAAGCTAAGACAGAATGTCCTTGTTACCATGCCCTATGCATTATTTATTTAGGACTAATCTCTTATTTTCTCTTCTTCTCAATTTCTTTTAATTTTAATTAAAAAAAATCAAAATCTAGATATTGTGTTACCTTCACAAGTTATAATCATGGTGAAAAAAATAAAAAAGAATATTCACTATCCTCACATATATGCTTACTTTCTTACTTCAATCAAATTAGTTTGTTTGGGGGGTTGACAACCATTGCTAGACTTATTCATGACTTTTGAAATTTTTCAAAAGCTTCTCAATTCATTACTAATGATTTTTAATAATTAAAATTTATGTTGTACCAAAACACCATTAGAGTTGCATTTCCATATTTTGAACGAAAACCTAAAAAATCCACTAAAATGGGCCCAAAATATATTAGGCTCATTTTTCCAATTTCTATTAAAAACAAACACCTTTCTTTGATTAGGAAATAAGATATCAACATGATTAGTTCTAATCCAAATGCAAAAATTTTATTTTTTGTCTTCTTCTTTTTCTTCTTCCTTTTATTCTTTGTCTTCATTTCTCTCGTTCTCTCTCCTCAACACCCACCATCCATCTATGATAACGATGACGATTCATGAATGCGACAGTAGTTAAATGACAATGATGACAACATCTTACAAAATTAGGTTAGTTTTCTTTCTTTAATTATTTTAGGTTTAGGTTTTTTTTCAATTTTATTCCCCATTTCTTTTGGACTCAATGGTGATATTTGTATTTGGGCAAAGAAATGCTTGATCAAGTTCAGTGGCAGATTTCATGACATCTTCATGATAATGTGTTGAGCTATTTGGCAACAAATGACTTGGATTGTTAATTTTTAAAGTGTTACTAATATTTCTTTAAATATTAACTTAAAAATAGAATAAAAATGTAATAATATTATTGTAATCAATCTGCTCTACCTGTTTCTCTTATTTTTTATCCTTCAATAATTATTAAAAAGTATATGTACAAAATAATATTTATAAATGTATCCTTATATTTTTATATTTATACATTTTCCATGTTTCATTTTTTATATTTTTTGAAAATATAATTTTCACATGTCTATTTCCATATTTCTTATTTTTCTATTTCCATTTTCATGCAATATAAATTAAAAAAAAACTCATAATCATCCAAACAAGATTACACCATAAATCAAGTTCTAGATGACTAATTTTCTAGAACAAAAAACTTTTGATTGAGAAAATATTTGAGTAGTTGTATAAATCAAGTTTTAAATGATTAAAATCAATCTTAGACATCTATGAACATGTATACAATCACCCAAAATAGAGAATTGCACAACTATGCACAAAAACTTAACAATTATATTGATCATGCATCATAGGATTCATATTTCTAGGTTTTGCAACTAGTTTCACAAAATAACTTGATAAGGATCAAGAAATCATAAAATTTAAGAATTAAATTCCTAAATATAAATTTTGGAATTTCATACGACATATGAAACAATTTCAAACAACCATGGCGATTAATAAAATTGAGCAAGGAGAGACAACCTAATTTGGCTAGCATAATTAGCCTATTATGTAAGTTGGTTTCACCATAACTATTATAATATCCTTAATTCATGATGAAAAATGATTTAGGGTAAAATTTTATTGAGTTTGAATCATCAAAGTACATCATATACAATTAATCAAACTCAAATTCTTTAACCATAAAAACAACAATATCAATGTTACATATTGATGGAGGCTCTAACACCACTATTAAACTATAGAAATCTAGTTACGTGCAACAAAAATGAAAATTTAAAAATTGTATATGATTTTGATCTCGTGGATTTCATAATGCCTAATAAAGATAATAAACTAATCTTGGAGATTAGATAGTTACCATAACTCATAAATTGAAAACTAAACACCATATAAGATTTATAACAAACCACAACTATTTCCAAATCACTTTAAGCTCAGTCTCTAATGGCATCCATATAGGAATAGAAATTAAATATTTTGAACTACTCTAAGAGAAAGAGATGAAGGATTATTAAAGATATTAGAAAATCACAAGAGAGAGAGAGACAGAGAGAGAGAGAGAAAGAGAGAAGTGTTTTCCTTTTGGTCGAATGCTTGAGGGAATTAAAATTGAAATATATGAATTGCCCCTTTGCTAAAAAGTGTCTTTTCTTATTCTCTTGGTTGACCCCTCCTCTTCCTTATATAGGTAGCTCCTTACCCTAATCTTATTACATTTAGTTAGGCATATTTGGCTTAAGCCTATAAACTTATTTAGTACTTACAATTTAACTCCTACATAAATATAAGGAAAGGCCTATTTTGTACCTATTACATAAGCTCATTTTAATTTCTCTTTAATCCTTATTGTATATGACCCATTAGGCTTCCTAATTTTATTAACATTAAATATAAGTTATAACTTTAAATCATTATTTAGAAAAAGGATGGATTAAATCTAAATTAATTCATCACTAATTCATTAACTCATATTTAAAGATAATGATCAACACTTATGTCTGCATGTCATGACCACTCAGTTATTAAAAATAGTCAAAATGGCTTAATCTAACCCTTAATAGTAAGTTTATCAATGTAATTCAATTTCTTCATTATATGACATCTAATCAAGTGAAAGGAATGCATAATTGTCTTACTTATGTAGTTTGATTCTTTGAGTTCTTCTTTATTAACCATTAACATTGATAATACAATAAAAGACACTTTTCTATTCATCCATCAAAATTATAAGGATTTCACCAATCAATTTTAATTAAGAACAGTTAAGATGTCCCTAATCAATTTTGACCAATGAATCCTCTCTCGATCATTCACTATGTCCATCATGTTCAAGCTATACCTAAAATAATCCTTATGAGCAACCTGTAGCTAAGACAATCAAAGTCATAAATATACCATGATAAGACTCCATGACGATTTCAAGTTATAAGGATCACTTACATAACTTCTACAAGAGATTTCCATAGACATAAATGATGCTTCATATGAAATTCTTAAGTAGAACATTTAGTGATCTTATTCCATAACAAACACCAATATATTAAATCCAAGTGTTCAATATACTTATGCTTATAAGATCAATAGTTTGCTTTAACTCTAAAGTAAGGAATATAACATGTACTAGACTTGTAGCTCTATCAATGTCCAGTCTTGATAAACCATTAACTAAGAGTATTTTAGGAATAACACTTTGATGGAGTAAGTATTTAGTAGTTATAATTCCTTATAACTACCTCTCTATAATGTATAAATTCCATGGACTTCATTTGTAAGTGTTACCATATTGACATATGTTATGTAACATAATTCCATATAGTTGTGAAAAAGCTAAAGGATGAAGAAGCTATTAATATTAACTTATATAGTGTGATCTTTTCTTAGTTGTATCCTTAATCCAACTAATTAACTTTAAGACATAAACTAATAACTTGTGCTTAAATAACATAATTTCTTTTATCTATTTAATAATTTATATAAAAAAGATAATCACTAATATTTTTAATTTCATTCTGCATATATATTTTTTTTAATTCAAGATCAAGTATGCCAGACTAAATTACTTTGGGGGTCTACTAACAGATTCTTTATATATCACCAATAATCATTAATTTCTACAATCTTTCTAGGGTTAATGAGTTTCCATGGTTGAGTGGAATTTTAGGTTGAAAAATCCTACCTCACATGTTGTTCATCAAATTATCAACCAATTCTTCTTTTTTGTCAAAATAAACATAATACATCTCTTCCTTTGTGTTTTGCTTGTGCTATGGGAAATTTATAAGACTAGTCCACCACTAATAGAACATCGTAGTAGCAAACCTTATAATTAGTCATATTGATCTCTAGGGTCTTCCTATGATGTCCAATAATGATCACAAGTTTTATTTTTTTTTTTTTACTCTTTATATATGATTATTCAAAGATATATTGTTTGAATAAAAAAAATAATCCTAAAATTTTTAAAAGTGAAAATTATAGTTTAAAGAGAGACTTAAATTAAATGCCACAAAACATAATCCATTTCCATTATCATCTTTTAAAATTTATAATAATCGAAGAAAATTTTTATCCTAAATAATGTACAGGTGCCTTTGATTGTTAAACTGTCATTAGAAAGTACTTTGAAAAATTGTTTAATATTTTGTTAGTGTAGACATATAGCATTGTAGAGAAAGCTCAATTCTTAAGATATGAATTTCACTTTTACTTTCATATATATATATATATATGAAAAATATTTTTTTCTATCATATTAGATAAAGAAAAGTTAATTTTCCATTGTTATAAGAAAGTATAAAAGTAAATGGATAATATCCTTAAATTTTGTAATATTTAGAAAAATATAAATGCACCAGATTTCTATTTGCCAAAAGTACGTTATATAATTTGTTTAAAAATATTTTATGTCACATCATAAACTAGTTGCTATGATTCTACCCAGGAAACTTAAATCATATTTGATTAAATCGTAAGTCTTATTTTATTAATCAATTAAGATAATTGTCGATCTCTATATAGGAACCTATTAGTCGATAATTCACTTTTTACATAGTTATTATTTAATATATTATTTAAAATATTAATAAAATAAAATATTCATATTAATATGCGATTTAGTAAACAATATTTATTTCATATATATATATATATATACTTGTATTTTTTTAATTATTTATTTTGTAGATTCTTTTAATAATTTGTTATTTCTATTTATAGTTATTTTTAATTATATAATTTTATATAAAAATTTTAATCGCTTATGTGTCAAACTGTTTATTTGACAACTGGTAACTTTTTTTTTATCATAAATAAATAGTTAATTAACAAATAACAATCAATCATCTAAAATTAAATATAATATTCAAATTAATTATATACTAGTCACAAATTCATGTGTTGTATAGTATGATTGCAATAAATTTGTTTATTTTATTAATCAATTAAGTAGTTGAATGATTAAAACTAATATATAAATAATAATTAAAATTTATTATTGCTTTGTAATGTTATTATTTTATAAAAATAACTATCATCTAAAAAGAGTAAAAATAAAAAATTATAATATCAAATTGTAATTTAGTATCATTTGGAAATATTATTATTTTATAAAAATTATTATTAAGTAAATAAAATGATAAAAATAAAAATAATAAGTAAATTAGCATAATAAATTTTAATTATAACATATTCTTTTGATATAAAAATAAGATAAATAATAATTTTATTTTTTATTTGTCAAATTTTATTTTAAAATTTTATTATTATGCAAAGAATTAAATACATATTATTATGAATGTGAAATTTTTGTTATATTGTTAAACTTTCAAATTATTTTATGTATAAAACTTCTAATATTGTTAAACTTTATATATTTTCATTTTAGCTAATTGAAAAAATTAAATATTTAATTATTAGTTTATTTTCCACATGACAAAATGAAAGTATATTATGATTTTAAAAGATATTATTATCTTATAAAATGATTATTATCGAGTAAATAAAATAATATAAATTATAATTATAATAATATAATTTAATTTAATTAAAAATATAATTTTTTGATATAAAAGTAAACAATTCATAATTTCACTTATTTTTATTGGTATTTTATTTTTATTTTTATTTTTTATTATATATAAAACTAATATATATATTATAAATATGAATAATTTATTTTGTTAATTATGAGTTTATTTAATTAAAGAAATTAAATATTAATTATGAGTTTATTATCCATGTGGCAATTATTTTTATAGTACATTATTATTTTCTCAAATTATTATCAAATAAATAAAATAATAAAAATAAAACTATAATTAGATTAATATACTAAATTTTAATAACAAAATTTTTTCTTATAAAAATTTGAAATTTTAATTGTAACGACCATTTTCATTTGCAAAACTCATAGCATTTACGTCCAAAATACATATGCATAAAAGTTTTATTCATTATACATACACAATCAAATATGTATTTAATATACATATCTGTTAACTAATTTCAAGGTTAGTGGCTATAAACTGGTTCATATTTATATGTATGTACATGACACAAGGAGAGAGAGAGTTGCAATTCAGCCGACGACCTGTGGTCCATATGTCTCGATACAAAACTCTAAGCACCAAAATGTCCAATCTTATGCTTTAGTATCTGAAAAAGAATTTGCGATTTAGTGAGTCGCGACTCAATGAATAAAAATAACAATCAGATTTTTATGGCACAACCAACATAAGAATATCATCAGGATACATTACAAGTATAATAATTGACTATGCAAGTGCAAGTGCAATAGATTTATTTTTGCATCAACCTTGCAAGGCAAATACTGCTCCCAGGAATTCATGTGATTCAAGTGACATTTGATTTTGCTGACCAGCAGATAACAAGTGAGCCATTTGATCCATAACATGTGCCAATGGGACATATTAGTCCATCTTCCACGTGATTTGTAAGTGTTTGACAAGCTAGTCACAACATCCTTTTAGTTCCATATGCAAGTGTTCATAACGATGGTATACCAAGTAATCATTGAGGCCATATAATTCTCACTCGACTTGTATTCATATGTAAAATGTAACAATTCAATCACATATACACGTAATAGGACATAATCACATCATAAAATTATCACACATATACACATTAGAATCTAATTATTATTTTTACTCACCTTTTGATGTAACCAACCTTTACGGTAGGCTTGGTTCTCTCTCTAGGGCTTCCTCAAATTGTTAAGATCCTAAAATTTGATACATTCATGGTTATAAGTATGCCTAAATGATTATGAATGCTTGGTATGCAACTATGACATGATCCATGCAAGTGGACCTAGTGTTTATGCATGTTTTTCCTTGTATGGCAGCCTAAGCTTGCTACACTCTCACAACAATAATTCTAGATATACTTATCCAAATGACTTCACTCTTTTTTTCAAATAAACTAGACACATAATGATACAACATATTTAAATTTTAGGTCAATATGGCACATGAAAAAATGGGGTGAATTTTTGAATTTTTCCCTATTTCAATGTCATCTCAGTATGAGTAGGTCTTATATTCTTGGGTATATCTCAAATTGTACAAGTCAAATTGCAAAACGGATTTACCAAAAGCTACGCAACATATAAAGGAACATTGTTCATGTTTTACTCATTGTCTAATTTAGTCTATAACATCACCAAAACAATTGACAAATCTCAGGGTGAGCAGATTTTCAATATGGTGATAATCAGTCATAATGAAAGGGCAATAACTCAACAACCATACAAAATTTTGCAACCATATAAAATTTGGCAACAATATTTTACAGTATGTAGGTAATATATAAATATACAACTTTCAAGTTTAACACATCACCAAATTCCTAATATATGACTATCTAATTATTAGAAAACAAAATTAAAAGACAGGTGAGGTTTCATTCAGGTACAACATCAGTCACAATCAATGAGGCATATCTCTTTCCACACATCAAATCAATCCCAACTGCTTTACAGACATTTAGAGCGGATATAACCCTATAAATTTCATTTTTTACGCTTTGTCAAAATCAGAACCTAAGGCCATCAAATTATAAGAAAACATAAAGACTAAGGTGATTTCGGTTGGTTGTGAACCAACCCCAATGAAGGAGCCATAACTCCTCACACACACCAAATCAAGAAAAACTGTTTCATATGCATTTAGATTAGCATAAAGCTACAACTTTCATATTTTGAACTTTCTCTAATTCCTCTTCTAGGCTTATGAAATTGTGGGTACAAAATCTTGTACTAACAACAAAATCCAACACAATCAGCTCTTGTTCTCTTGAATTTCAACTTCCATCCAAGAGCTCTACCTCAATTACTCCATAATTATCACTAACCATGCATGATTAACATGTCATAAGGGTTAATTTCATTTAAGAAGAAGATAAATTAACTTACCTATTGTCCCATAATTTGAAAACCTTAGGACTATTTTCTATGCAGCTCACACTTCTTCCTCTCATTCTTCTTCCTCTCATTCTTCTTCTTCTTCTTCTTCTTCTTCTTCTTCTTCCTTTCTTTCTTTCTTCCTTAGCTCTCTCTTTCTTCTACTGTACCTCACATCTAACCCCTTAATTTTGATCCTAAAGGGTCAAAAATTCTGCTTGTAAGCCTATTGCAATAAGAAAAAATCCTGGTGTTGCATTCCTATTGGTTAGATGTTCACTTTTCTCTTTTAGTCCCTCTTTTTCACTCTTTAAGCACCACTATCCATTTAGTAATTCCTAAATACTCCTTACACTTTAAAATAGGCATTATAACACCAATATTTATGATGTTATATTAAGCATACAACATAAAACAATTTGTCATGCAACTATACAAACACTACATATATGTTCAAGCATCCCAAATGCAATTGTGCAAATGTCATTGTCGTGCTTATGCAATTCACATGTCTAAATGACCATTTATCCAATGCCTATGTTCATGTGTGATTTCAAATCATTTATGCAATGAATATGTTCATGTGATAATGCCAATGAATGTGGATGGGGATATTACATTAATTTTATAGGACTCTAAATGTATATTATTATAAATGTGAAGAATTTCTTATATTATTAAATTTTAAATTATTTTTATATATAGATTTTCTTATATTATTAAATTTTCTATAATTTCTTTTAGTTTATTGAAGAAACTAAATATTAAATTATTAGCTTGCTTTCTACATTGTAAAATGAAAATATATTATATTATTAGTTGTTAAAACTATTGTATTAATAGCACAATTACTAGACAAATGACAAATATTCATTTAAAATTGAGTTATGATATTGAAATTAATATATTATATTGATTGATGTTGATTAACTTTCATTTTGAATAGCTCAACTTTTTGAAATACTAGTTAACTTTTATGATCTTTATAAAAGTTGTAATTTATCTCTTGAATTTTATGGACTTTTTTAAAGTTTTTAAAAATAATTATTGAATACCCTCTTATGTTTATAGACTTTTTTAAAGTGTTTAAAAATCTTTATTGAATACCCCTAATTCTTATAGGCCTTTTTAAAGTTTTTTAAATTTTTTATTGAATACCCCTAATTTTTATAGATCTTTTTAAAGTTTTTAAAAACTTTTATTGAATACCTTTTGATTTTTAAAGTCTTTAAAAGTCATTATTGCCCTATAACTTTTAAAATTTATTAAAATCTTTAATTCTTTTAATCCAATACATTTAACTTAAGCTTTCAATCAACACCTATTGTTAGTTTACCAAATCTATAAATTTACCCTTTAACGATAAATTATAAAATGCTCGTTTAAATAGTTGGAGCTTTTAGTAAATCGTTATTTTCATTTTTTTTTTCAATCTTAATGGCTTGAGCCTTTTGAGAAGTGATTTTGCATGTTAAGAATTTTGTGCCCATTGCATTATGACCTTCATTCAACATTTTTGTATTTGAGTGGTTTAAATATTTCAATCATTATATCGACAAGGTAATTAAAAATATAAGTTTTTAATATATATATATATATATATATATATATATAAATTAATTTCAGTCTTAGAATTAACACTACAATAATTTAGCAAATTACCAATGGGAAATTGTTCTATCACTAAATATCGATGAAACAATGATGGAAGGAAGAAAAATAAACTAAAAAAATACCGATGGATTGATGACAACAAGGCATTGCTATTTATCTATGAAAATTTATATCAACAAATTTTAGCGTCAAAATTCGACAAAAAATATTTATCGATAGAATTATCGACAGACAAAAGGTGGAAAGTCACGTAGGACTTGGGCCAACAAGTCTATTGATAATCCGTCTTTGAATATTTATTGACAAATTACCAATGAATTTTTTTAATCCGATGTGGTATATTCATCAGTAATTTTTGTTCATATATTCAACATAACCTTTTCTTCTTCTTCTTCTTCTTTTGAACTCTCTCTCTTGGGGGGGGGGGGGGGGGGGGGGCCGGGGGCCCGCCGCGGCCCCCCCCCCCCCCCCCCCCCCCCGACCCACCACCCCCCCCCCCCCGGCCCCCGCCCCGGCCCCCGCGCCCGCCCCCCCCCCCCCCCCCCCCCCTCCACCCACACCGGACCCCAACCGCAGCCCCCGCCCCACCCGGGTGCCTCCCCTCCCTCGTTCCCTC
>CATIWR010570694.1:0-11276 GCA_949677035.1 Omphalea diandra | reverse complement strand
ATTCTGAAAGGGAGACGCTTAAAGGGCTACCATAACTATTGCTTCACTTGCAGTGAACTTTCAATGAGTTCAATGAACCGATCTTTAGTCAAAGCACCCTCCTGAAAATCATCAAACCAGTATATAAAGGCCGCCAAAACTCAGAAAATGGATAGCAGTAGATGAATATTGAAAAATAAAAATGTCAACTTGAAAAAGGGACAAAAATCTGGCATGGTGATAAATGATGCTGAGGAAGAGAATTACTCTCCTCCTATGCTTGCAGGACTTCAACATACAGTCTGAACTTTATATTTTAACATAAGAACGCCATGACAAGTCAATTTAATATCAGATGCACGCAAATGATGGTCACAGAAAAGCTTCATGCGTTTCAAGATTGAAGCTATTTTTCCTAAAAAGTAAGCAGATAGAAAATGAACTTACAAAGCGGTCACAAGGTTTCCCATCTTTAAATATGATAAATGTAGGCAACGCCTCTATTCTATATTTGTCAGCTATGCTAGGGTACTTCTCAGTATCAATTTTCACCACCTGGATTGTGTCCTTCAGGATGGTACTGACTTGATCCAGAATTGGAGCCATAAGTTGACAAGGACCACACCTGCAAACCCACAGCTTGATTTAATTACTCTTACTCAAATGAAATTCTAATCCATTTCACATGTTTAAGATCAGCCCCCTTAAATATCCTTATTCAGTATCACAGTGGTTTTAGACTGAAATGTTAAATTAAATTCCACAATGTATTTCAATAATTACTTCCGAGTCCACCATATTAACGAATTATTTGATTTGATTCTCTTCACTTGGGAATTATTTGGGGTGGGGAGGGGGTGTCAGGGGAGTAGCTGATTCCACACAGTTATCAGCTTGGGGTTTCAGGTGATATGAAGATGATTCGACACCATATCCATGTCACAATATCTCTATTGCAATAAAAGAAAGATTAGAAAGAAAACCATACAGAAAATAAATGAAAAGGAAGATACCAGGTTGCATAAAAGTCAACCAGCACTGGTTTGTCAGCATTTGCCAGCAACTCATCGAAGGAGGCAAATGTTTGCTTCTTGGCTGCAACCTACATCAATCATTTGGCAAAAATACAGTTATTTGTATTTCAAAAAGTAAAGTCATTATAGTTCAGATATTAAAACCTACTCAATCTTACTTATAGAACAACGATTACACATTCTCCTAATTTCATTTACAATAGAAACACTTAAAAAAACACACACACATACAATCTTCCAAAAAACAAAACATAAGATAGACATAATTTCATGGCCGTCAAATGGAAAATAGTAGCCACGGTGTAATTATGGATATATGAACTTACTCAAATGGTGCATTGTGTTTGACTGCAAATTTAATCATAAGAAAGATGTGATGATTGAAAAACTGAACATGCATTACAGGCAGTTAAAAGCTATTGAACATACCACTAAGCCTAGTGAACGGCTATCCAGGATTAGCAAATCCAAAACAGGAACAATTTCATTCCACAATAAATTTACTTCTTCAAGATTTGCTGTTTTTATGTAGAATTGACATTTTGTGACCTACCATAACTTGTAGGGCAAGGTAATATCTTATTGTTAGAACTCTATATAAGAAACTATAGTTTTACGAATATCAGGGGGTCCACCCTAAAGGAGAACAAAAGAAGTATCCTTGAATTGAGACATTATAAGAGAAACCAAAAAGAATCTGAATTTGATTTCAGGTTTCAAGAAAGTGAAATAAAGCATCATTCCATGGCACTGTTTGATTGATAAGGAAATGGAACAGGAAATCATTAATACTCAAGTTTAGTACATTGCTTTAGGAAACCAAACAAGCAATTGCTATTCTGCAGGGAATCCCGTACCCCTATATAGACTTATTTTTTATAGTAGTCAATTCATTTGTCTAATAAGAAAAAACAAACAAACAAACAAACTTTGGTCTTTCATTTATCTGGACTAACTTTGTAACCTTAGATGTTGTGATAAAATTCTCAGCTTCCATGTAGCGTCTGCTATGTATGTTGATATCCAGAAATGATACCACAAACAAATAACATGGCTCTATGCCTAGTAGATATTTGAGGCTGCTTACAAAATGCTCTTCCACATCCTATTATATGATTAAAAAGCACTATTTTCCCTAAAATGTGCAAATTTATCGACACCAAAAGCACCTTTACCAAAGAGGTCAAGGTAGAGGCGGTGTATGTGGACGTGGCTGTGGATGAGGGAGAGGAAGAGGAGGATTTGATGGTAATTACCAAAATAATGGTAGAAGTCAAGCTTCATCATCAAGAGGCCGTGGTAGAGGAGCATCACAAGGAAAAAGGCATGACAAATCACATATGCAATGTTACACTTAAAATAAATATGGACATTATTCTTGAGATTGTAGAAATGCTACTAATGATGTTGAAGGACAGGCAATCTTGTAGAAGAGAAGGGTGAAGATAATGAGAACCCATTGTTCCTGGTATATAAAAAGGAAGCAACAAGAGAAAACGAACAATGGAGCTATCAACCATATAATCGGAAACAAAAGCAAGTTTATTGAGCTAGGTGATTTTTCAGGTGGAAAATCACATTTGGAGATGATTCAAAGGTTGCAATTAATGGTATAAGTAAAATTTTAATTCATTTTAAAGATAGCAGGCGTCAATTTCTTTGAAGAAACGCTACACAGTGATATAAGGGATGTCAATAAAAGGTTGATAGCACATGTTCCAATGACAAAGAATAAGATGTTTGTACTACGAATTGAAATGGAGTGGCAAAGTTCATACAAGCCTGCGTGCAAGATTCATTTTGCCTAGGGCAGCAACTAAGGCTTGGACATGTTATTTTCATGGACTGGAGTCATTACATGAAAAGAAGATTGTTGATGGTTTGCCTTCAATTCAGAAACCAGATCAGGTGCGTGAAGGATGTTTACTTGGAAAACAATTTCACAAAAGCTTTCCAAAGGAGGCTTCAACACGAGCAATCCAACTGCCCCAACTTGTACATGCTAATGTTTGTGGACCAATCGCACCACTGTCACTCGGTAAAAATAATTAATTTCTTCTTTTTATTGATGATTTCGGTAGAAAAACCGGGGTGCATTTATTGCAAGAAAAACCTGAGACATTTGGAGTGCTTAAAAAATTCAAGTTACTTGTAGGGAAAAAAATAAAAAAGAAAAAAAGAAAGAAAGTTCGACATCTAATTAAATCCTTAAGAACCAATAAAGGTTGCAAATTCACATCTAATGCATTTAAAGATTTCATTGATACAAATAGAATTCATTGACCTTTAACAGTTCCAGCATCTCCATAACAAAATGATAGAGCTAAGAAGAAAAATAGAACAATTCTTAATATCGCATCTTATTTGTCGAAAGCTAAAAGAATGTCCAAAGAATCTGGGCGGAATCTGTTGCTTGTACAGCTTATTTGACAAACAGAAGTCCTACAAAGAGTCTTGAGAACAAGACACCTTAGGAAGCATGGAGTAGAAGGGAATCAAATATTTCTCATTTGAGAGTATCTGGAAGGATAGTGAATGCTCATGTGCTAGATCAGGAATGGAAGAAGCTAGACGTCAAGAGTAAGTAATATGTTTTTGTCAGCTATGATTCAAGCTCTCCAATTTCTGGCAGATGTGTAGTCGATAGGGATGCAGAGTTTGACAAAGAAGACATATGGGAATGGACTGCTCAAAATGAGGAGAAACATGATAATTTTTCCTGTACTAGATGAAGAGGAAAAAGAGACCATTAAGGAGAGCCCAGCACGCCTTCATCAGAATCTGCATAAACTGTTCCGATAGTTACCACAAATGAAGGAAGCTCCAGTGTAGGACTACAGTGCATGAGGAGTCTTGACAAACTTTATGAGATGATAAGAAACTTAGGTGATGAGTTTACTATATTTTGTCTCTTTTCTGACCGTGATCCCATTACATTTGAAAAAGTGGTGTAAGAAAAGAAGTGGAGAATTGCCATGGATGAAGAAATAAAGTAAATTGAAAAGAACAACATGTGGAAGCTAGCAACTCTTCCCAAAGGACACAAAGCAATTGGAGTCGAATGAAAGTTCAAGACCAAAAAGAATGCTAAAGAAGACGTCGAGAGACACAAGACCAAGCTTATTGCCCACAAATTCAGCCAAAAACCCGGGAATGACTACAGGGAAGTGTTTGCACTAGTTGCTCGCATACATCACGGAATTAGTGGAAGATTTTTTTCAAACGGACGTCAAATCTGCATTCTTAAATGACTATATTGAAGCAGAAGTGTACAGTCAGCAAACTATGAGGTATACTGTGAAAGATAACAAAAATAAAGTCTTTAAAAGTGAATAAGGTTTTTATGGATTAAAGCAAGAGCTTAAAACATGGAACAATAGAATTGATAATTATTTCCATAACAATGGGATCATCAAATGTGCCTTTGAATATGCTTTGTATGCAAAAACATGTAAAAATGGAGATATTTAATTGTCTGCCTGTCTGTAGATGACTTGATTTTTATATGTAAAATTCAAGCATGATTAAAGATTTTAAGAAAGAAATGGCCCAATTCAAGATAACTGACATTGGCCTAATGCCTTATTATCTAGGCATTGAAGTCAAGCACATAAAGGATGGCATTTTCATTTCCCAAGAACAGAATATGGAAAGGAAATTCTCAACAAGTTTAGAATGAACAAAAGCAAGTATGTCACAACACCAGCAACTCTTGGAACAAAGCTGACAAAGCAAGATAAAGCTAGGCAGGTCGACCCTGCATTGTACAAGTCTTGTTGGAAGTCTAAGATAATTGACTTGCACAAGGCCTGATATTCTTTTTGCAGTCAAACTCATCAGCCATTTCATAGAGACACCAATAATGACTCATTTTAAGGAAGCAAAAACAGTTCTCTGATATGTGAAAGGTACAGTTAGCTTTGGCCTTTATTATTCATCAACCGACAATTTCAAGCTTGTTAGCTATAGTGACAATGATTAGGCTGGAGATGTTTATGATAAAAAAAAGTGTTACTGGATTTGTTTTTTTTCTTCAGAAATAATGCATTTACTTGCAAGTAACCAATCGTGGCACAATCAACTTGTGAAGCAGTATGTTGCTGCCACATCATGTGTGTGTCATGCTATATGGCTAACAAGACTGATGAAAGAAATCGAGATGCCACAAGAAAGTGCCATGGAGATCAATGTTGATAATCAATCTGCAATTGCAATGGCAAAAAGCTCCTGTGTTTCACAATGCACCAATCATGTTGACACAGGATATCATTTCCTCCGGGAAAGTGTGGCAAGCAAAGAAGGGGCGTTAAAATATTATAAATTGTGATCAAGTTGCTGATATTTTTAATAAAGCTGCTCAAGAAAGAAGACTTCAGCAGATTGAGAATCATACTTGATGCTGTTAACATATTAATGTTTAAGGGGAGCGTGAAAATAAAACATCAATTTGATGGTTAATTAAATAATATGGTTTGAATAATAACATTCAACAAGGTAGAAGATGGACTATGAAAATAAGAAGTTGCGACATGTGAAGATGATGAGATGAAGAAAATATTAGACATCAAATACTGTGGACCTGCCAACGCTCCAAAAGATGAGATGCAAAGAAGTTTAAGTTATCCTGTGGACCAACTTCTTCCCCTTTTCCCCTATCATTCATTACCCCATTGTTAAAAATTCCTAATTTTCACTCTTCTAAGTTCTAACTCATCCAACCACTAAAAATGTCAAATTTAAAACAAAATCAAAAGCCGGGAAGAAAAAAAGGAAATACAAAGAAGATTACCACAGGCGAAATCCGAGACCTAGAAGGAAAGGAAACCACTCTTGTAATCCCAAATTGAAGCTGTGCTGGAAATTGCAGAGAAGAAAAGGAAGTTAATTTGGTATTCGTCGACTGCGCGCACGAGCTCGGCGTCTTCAACGACGGAATTGTTGATGATGATAGAGAAGAAAGCGCCATATCTTTCCAGATTCTTCTTTCTCTTCTGCTACTTGGAAATATCCGCTTAAACTAGCGATACAAAAAATTCTTGGAAAGGAGGCTGGGAAAATGGGATCGGATTGTGAATGTGCACTGCTGGTTGTAGGTTAATGTAATGCAATCTGTGAATTGTGAGCCGTCCGATGTTTAGAATTTTTTTTCGTCCAAGTCAAGATTTTGGGATGGTGGGGCCCTTCTCGATCAGAGAATCTGTTAGGACTCCAAAGACCGGATAGTGTTTCCTGTATTTGTGGAGACAGTTTAATAGCTATGAAGAATGCCGTTTACGAGTATTCTTATTTCCTCAGACTTTCCACACTCACCGTTTAATCGACAACTAAAGATGAGAAGCCACTTGGTATGAAACAATATCAATCAATCTGTATATATGTTGATTAAAAAATCTGTATATATAATTAACTAATCGAAAATATATATTTTGTGCAGTATAATTATAATAATAAATTTTATTTTTATATTTATTTTTATTAAACAACTTATTATTTTATTAAATGATCAATTATTAATTTATTATCAAATAAATAAAATAATAAAATGATTTTTTTAAATTTATAATTATACATAAAGATAATTATAATAAATTATTATTTATTGATTCGTATATTTAATTTTATATAATATAATTTCAAGAGAAAATTAATTAAATTTGAATCAAGTAATTTTTAATAATTAATCAAATAAATAATAGTGAGTATTTTATAATCGAAAATAAAATTAGTAGATAATTTAAAATTATATATATATATATATATATATATATACACACACATGTTTGGGCACGATCATAACAAAAAATAATAGTTTATTGATCTTGTGTGGCATTATTTTATTATTATATTTATACCATACAATACATAAATTCACAATTAGCTCTATATTAAATTGTCTTTTTACATTGAAAAAATGTTTTTTAGAATAAAATTGTAAGAATATAAAAAAAATCACTTTTTTATATATTTTTAAAAAATATGACAATCTATTTATAATTGATAATAAAAGAAAATCAAAATCAAGAACCAAACCAAATAAGCTCTTACAGATCAAACATCAAGCCAGTTATCCTGCCAAAATAATAATTATAAAGATCAAAAGTTTCTTTAAACTCATCGAACTGTTTTTCTGAATATTGGTAAATACAAACACCACATACACAGTCAAAGTGACTTCAACTATGAAAGCAGCATCCAGCTTTAACTATCTAAACTTTAGACCATTGCCTACTGACATTCTCATACAGGCGTAAAAGCCTCTTTCGCTGTGGTTTTGGGGGTATTGTTTCGTGGAAAAATACAACAATCATCCTGGAAAAATTACAACCATTAAGTGGATCCTTAAAAAAACCTCACTGACTGTTGTCATCACCCATCGCTTGTCAATGTGAAGGCTAGAAGGACAATTGTAAGCGCTGAGAAAATGGTCACACAGGCAAACAACCACATAGATCTGCTTCGCCCTTTGCTCCAGCTATCCTCACTGTTTAATTCAACCTCCTTGAGAAGCTCCCTCACTTTGTCCATGTCCGAGTCTTTTGCAGCTTGGACTAATCTACTCTGAACTTTCTCCAGCTTCAAGAGCTTTCTACGTCTTGTCACATCCTTCATTGGCCAGATAAAATTAGTCATCTTCCATAAAAGGATACCTACATATATGGCCACAATACAGTCTACAGTATAATGGTGGCGTTCCCGTATTTCTCGTTGTGCACTGTGCATTACAAGCAGCCATATCAGGGCTGAGCTAAAACCTCCATAAGCTTCCTGGAGAAAAAAGCCAAAAGAAGTCATGAAGTAAAGTAAATACTTTGCATGCAGTGTTCATTAGACAATTGAATGATGCAGTTTGTGTTGCTACAAATTTACCGTCCAAGCCATAGCTGTTAGTACAGCAACCAGCATGTGACCACTGTATATGAGGTCATTGCAGCCACCTCCAGCTTTCTTCAAAAGACTGTACCATGATCCCTGTGTAGTAGGTCGCAAGAAATCTATCAGGAAACTCATTGAACCCCAATCCGGACGGAAATCACTCTGGTATTCCCCGGTGTCAGCTGGAAAATAGAAAACAAAGAAATGTGGGGACAATTTTCCAGCTTGAAATAAACAGATCTGTAGTTAATTTTAGGATAGCCTAACAAAGGAGAACAGAGCACAAGTTGAAGTGAGAACAAAAAGATCTTCATTATATAACAAACCAGAAATCCTCCTAACATGTTTTCTACAATAGGATTTTGCCCGCTCTGTGGATTAGTGACCATAAGAATAGATTATATGAACAGCAAGGTCAATCTCAAATCTTTACTAGAGAAAAATATCATAACCAATCTGTCTGGTGGTGGGCCAAAAAGCCACACTAGCACTTCTCTCTAGCAAATGCAGCTTGCACATAAATCCAGTGAGAGAACTGCTTCAAAAGATTGAGAATGAGCAATGGGATTTATCCACACAGAGAATTGTAACATAAATTTAATTAAAAGTATGGCTCAATGTTATTTGTTAAATAAATCCAAAAAGATTCTCAAGCTTCATGGAAACTATCGCAAGTTCAACGATAAGGAGACACAATATTGACTCTGAGTTTCAAATGGAAAACATTGGAGATAAAATTAAGAAGTTGAAACAGATGTAGTGACATGAATCTAGTGAACAGCACATACCATAAGCTATATCCTTTTGTATTATCCAACGAATAGCATTAACATCTGAAGCATAAGGGACATAATACTTTTGAGCCCATTGATGAGGGTATGCTGGGACTGAAAACCGAGCTGCAGCACACCAAGGCCTGGCTGATGGAAGAATTGTAGATACAAAAGTTAAAGCCCGAAGAAGACGGCCAATTGCCATAGTAAACATGTACCGAGCTCCAAGTCCAAGGCCAGGAGCTTCTACAGAGTCAAATAGCACGGAGAATGCCAACATCATAAACAACATCAAGAAATGGTGCAGTGTAATAATATGAGCTCGGAGCATGTCAACAAATGGTTGAGGGAGTTTCTCGTTCAGTGAGAGGAGCAACCACTGGCCAGTGTCAGGAAGAGGAGGCGTATCACTGTTCAATATTACCAAGCCAATCAATAGTCCTGTTAAAAATATTAGCCAATATTTAAAATTATAGAAGTTTACAAGATGGCATGTGCTATTTTGACATGAAAAGTCCAGAAAGTGATGAAGAAAAAGGATAGAAGATTATATTAACTTACACAAATGTAAGTCATGCTAAAATTGAAACAAACAATGACTAGGATTTTGACCAAGAACTCACTAAGTACAACAACCTGAATTTTCGGGATAAGTAACATGATTCTTCAAGGAATATCTATTCTACACCTATTTTCAAATATTGAGTCGGCAAGATTGAACTGAGAAATAATTTTTCTAAATTTGGGACCTAGACCTCCATATTCACTAATCTTAGCATAGATATCTCCAGTTTATGGTGAACACAGCACATGAGGATACAGTGAACAAATAATAATGGTAATCCTGACACCTCTTCCAAAATTTTGGAGTTGAACCCAATATGATCCCCGCAATTGCTGCATATCTGTTGAACAATTTTGAAAAACAGGCATCCTACAATCAAGTATACTTCTCTTCTGCATGAGTTCTATTAAAGGCCCCAAATGGCAGTTAGCATCCGTATAAATGAAATAGCTATGTTGTTTGCTTTCCAATGAGATATATACCAATTTTGTCTAATAATCTAACTCAAAACTTTATACCTTGTTTTACATGCCGACTTAATCTTGGTAGAAAACTCTAAGCGATAATAGAAGCTTACTAGTTTACATGATATACAGATGGCAAGACAAGGTATTTAATGAAGTAAAAGGTACAAGATAATTGCATACAATCTGGGAAAAAAGAAGAATTTCCTCGAACGCTTCCACCTACTGTGCTTAATTTAGGGTCCTGCTATTTACACTACTCTTGTAGCTTCTTGCACTCCCCCAGGGTAGTGCAAGAAAAGGGGAGTGCAGATAGATTTTATTAAAAGTTTCAGCTTGGATTGCAAATAGCTGAAACCTTAATTAAAGTCATATCTTGCAGACTGACCTTTCTAAATAGGAAAGAAAAGAAAATCCCAGTTAAGCACCAGAGACTCAGTTACTTGAGTAGTAAATGTTAACCCATACTTAGATCTAAAGCCAAATATCAACCATATGCTAAATATCATTCCAAATCAGTAACTTACTAACGTTAAACATTAGCACTTAACAAAATCCCACAAAAAAGAGACCTAAACTAACTACAAATTACTAAATCTAGCGCCCCCCCCCAAAAAAAAAAAAAAAAAACTTCGAAAGAAGATCAGCACAAACCAAACTCGACCCACATGATATTATCTCAAAAAACACAGGAAGCAACCATCTCCACTTCAAGTAACGGCATGTTCACTATCTGGGTCATTCCTTCCAGTTTGAGGCAAAAAAGGAAAAAAACTACACGACATGGGCAATTACCGGTGCCAATCGAGGCCGAGCACGGCAGTGGAGAAGCGGACGCATAGAGCCTCGAAGAGAAGACAGGCGAGCATAAAGAACATGGAAGCAACGAATGGAATCGCGGCGCGAACTTCGGATGACCAGTGCTTGTAGAAAGGGACACGAGAGATGGCTATAAGAGCGAGTACGGACCAGAGAAGTGGCTGCAGACGGTCGTGCCAGGCAGGGGAAAGGTGGCGGAGGTAGTCCACCGCTACGTAGGACATAGCAGCAAGTCCAAGACCGCCGGTGGCGGTCGGCAACCGCCTCATGGTCATGACACTGACTTCGGGAGAACGAACAGCAGTGTGGCGTAAGAAAAGTTGGGATCCTTGTACCTGAAGGTTTGGTTATCCTTTTTTTTTTTTAACTATAATTTAAAGGAAGATTTATATTATCAAAATTTTAATTGACTTCCAAAAAAAATAATTGAAATCATAAAGTGTATATATATATATATATATATATATATATATATATATATATATATATATATATATATCTCACATAATAATATCATAGACATTAAAATTCATATAAAATTAATTACTCTGAACTCTAAATTTGTCATATTTAATTAAATTATTATTTTATTTTTTTAATATTATATTAAATCATCTTTTACGTTATATTAAAAAGTCTATAAACATTAAATGTCTTTTTTCTATTAAATTCATATAAATGTAGAAATGACTTTTTAATGTAATGATGCAAACATGACGAATGATTTGGTATAATATTGAAAAATAAGAGACAATTTAGTTAAACTCTA
>CATIWR010570640.1:0-18379 GCA_949677035.1 Omphalea diandra | reverse complement strand
TATATATATATATATATATATATATATATATATATATATATAGAAGTTATTATATTTTAAATAATAATTATTTAAATAATATTTTTAAAAAATATTTCAAAATTATTTTTATGAACTTAATTAAAATGATACTTTTAGTTTATATTCAATTTAATTATTTTTTGCTTAAATAAATTTCTTATATACTTTTCTATGGAAATTTTTAATTTTATATTCAAATCTATAAATTTTTGAAATTTGAATTTATAATTCATAAAATCTCTCAATATCTTATTTAAAATTTTTTCTCTCAATCTCTCCCTAAAAATTTAATTTTATATTTTAAATAATAAATTATTTAAAATAAAAACTGCAAAAAATATTTAAAAAATTAATTATATGAGCTTAATTAAGTTGATACTTTTATTTTTATTCAATTAAATCTCATTTTTTAATTAAATTTATTATATACTTTTATTTGATAATTTTATATTTAAATTTAAAAATCTAAAAATTTTGAAATTTATAATTTATAAATCTCTCAATCTCTCATTAAAAAAATTATTCCACTCTCTTCTTAAAAAAATAATTTATATATTTTAGATAATAAATTATTTAAACTATTTAAAATAAAAATTTTTAAGAAATATTTAAAAAAATCAATTACATGATATATACCTGAACATTCTCAAAAATTTTATCCTTAAAATAAAAATTAAACATTCTCAAAAATTTTATCCTTAAAATAAAAATTAAGGATTTATTAATTTATTATTTAAATATATTAAATTAAATTTTATTATTTTGAAACATGAAATTAGTATAAAATTATTCATTCTTCAATTAAAATGAAAATAAAATTTTGGTATTTTTGTGAAAAATATTTAAATTGAAAAAGATAAAAATATTATCTTAGTAAGATTTAAACTTAATTTTGAATTTGATTGAATTAATTGAAAAATATATATTGGTTTTGACTTAAAGTATAATTGAAATCAATTCATCAAATTAGAGTGTAATTGCCTCAATTAGAAACTTTATATAAAATTGAAAATTCATGAAAATGTTTGAATTTTCTTAATCACTGAGCCCAAAAATTTTTAACTTAAAAATTTTTGTTAATAATAAATAAGCATATAAGATAAATTATAACATACACTATTTCATCATAATATCTTGTCACAATATAGTACTCATCAAATTACATATAAGAAGAAATAATATTATCATAATAATATTTGTCACTGTATTAAATAATTTAAAAAATTATAATAAAATTATTTTATTACAATAAATAATTTTTATTTTTACTAAATAATTTATCATAATAAATTATAATTTAGGCACATGAAAAAGTAGAGTAAAATTAATAAATTTATTAAAATATAAAAATTTCATTATATTTTAAATAAAAATATCAAAGATAAATTTAAATTTAATTAAATAATCTAAGTATTTTTTGAAATAAATTTCTTTTTTTCTATTTTAATTATTCTACTTTTATATATTTAATAATAAATTTTTTTTATATTATTATTGGATCACGTGTTGACCCATTCATATCAACTTTGACTTGACTTGTCGGATTGAGCCGATCTGATCCGATCAAAAAAATTTTAGATCATTTCGAATTTGTCCCTAATTCGGATAAGATTTTTGGGACATGTTGTTTCTACGTATAGGAGCATACAAAATGGGGTAGGGGAGCTTATCACGAAAAAAGAATCATAGGGTTATGTATGTATGGGAGCATTTATCTCTTCATCTTCTTAGCCTAGTTTTGACACTATAGCAACATATTCATAAGTAGATAAACTAAAGGGAGTGCCCTTAAGTCACAATACCTTGACATGTTCTTGCTATTGGATAAAATTCAACTAAACTTATAGCTATGCCAGGGCTAGAGCAAAAGATTGAAGAGGCGAGGAAGGTCGGCTTGTAAATCTCTCAATATTAACTAAAAAAAAAAAAAGATGGAAGAATGGAAAGTTAAACTTTTGGTATAACTTCCGAATGCCTTAAAGGGATTCTGGAGGGGGAGCTAGGAACATTGAAGCTACATAAGGAAACGAAATGTTTTAGCTTCTATTTGTAGAAATTTGTCGTATGTCTGGTGCATGTATCTATGTGCATCCCACACATACATATGTGCACCTCAGATATATCTATATGCACCCCGCACATATGAGGATAATTTTAAAGAGTTCCAGATTAATTTAAATTCCTTAGTGTTTATCCAAATAAGGTGGTAGTTGTTGTAGGTAGCCATATGCCTCTCACACATGCGAATGTGCAAGGAGCATAAAGGGCTTTCCTCTAGGCGCTTATAGGGTTTTGGTGCAAATTCTTTCTTAATTTTGAAGGTTAAAGTTAGGGCTGAGCATGTTTTTCGAGATTTTTCGAACTGAATTAAAAATCAGACTGAAATAAATATTGGACAAAAAATATAAAAGAAGGATCGGGACTAGACTTGAACCGGACAAGCTGTATCGAAATCCAACCGAACCGAAGAACCGATTATATATATATATATATAATTTTAAGATTATATATTAATTTAATACATGTATATGTTATATATTTAAATAAAATAAAGAAATTAAATATTATAAATATATTTATACACTTGAATATTACTTAATATAATTATTTTTATAATTATAAAGTTATATTTTTATTAATTTTATGCATTCAAAATAAATAATTTAATGTTATAATATATTCCATAATATTTAAAAGGATATTTTATATGAATAAAATGGATTAAAATAATTATAATTATGAATTTTTTTTAAAAAATAAATTTAGGATCGAATCGGAATTGAACTGAGATCGACCAAAAAAAATAATCAAATAGTATTGAGAGTTAAACCAAAATGGAACGGATTTTCTATTCAATTCAATCCCAATCCTTTATTTTATTCGGTCTAGTCAATTTTTGAAGAATCAGTCATTCGATTCAATTTTAGAGTTTTTCAAAACCTCGAACTAGAACCGGAACCGATGACTCCTAGTTAAAGTGTTTCAACAGGGTTTTAATGAGCTGCCTACAACAACTATTGATCTATCCTCAAGAAGGTTTTGATTGTTTATTCTCCATCAATAAATTAAAATTCAAAAGTAATATGTATCTCGAAGAAAGACTTTTTATAGGTTATTATCACTAGACTATCTTTAATAGAACTCAAATTAAAACTAGTGCTTACACTTAGCTTCTTTTTTTTTTTTTTTACCCTGCCACCTTTACAAAAGACTAGAATGCCTTTTAGAACTAAATTGGATCTTTTCATTTCATTTGTGGTCATTATTTTCACAAATTCTATCTTTACAATGGAAAATTAAAAAAAAAACAAACTAATTGCAATTATTTTGATTGGTTCAAACTATAATATGTGAATCTAAGGAATGAAAATTTTTTTAATTGGGTGAAAATTTTGGATTCTTTTATTGATAATGTTACCAAACTGACTCGTAAGAAAGATGAGGTTAATTTGAAATATTTTTATGTTTTTGGATTCGCTTTGCAATACTTCTATTCCATCTAATACAATATAGTTTGTTAAATACAACACTATTGATGTGTGCAATCTTTTTACACGCTTGTAATCATTAAAACAAGAGATATGTCTTATTTCTCTCAACCTCTTTCTTTTTCTTTTGGTTTATTTTTTAATAGCATAGGTTGGAAGCAAATATTAAGTAAATTCATGCTTTAAAAGGACCGCACAAGATGGAACGAGGACAGATAGGCCATTACCAAGAAAAAGTATTTTTATTTAAGGGCTAAGGATTGATACATGGGCCATTGTACAGCCTACACACCAAGCCGTGCAATCAGCCTACAGACAGATTGAGCAAAATTAAAGAAAGCACATTCTAGACACTTAGACTGCTGTAGGGGCTATGTAGCACATCAGCCAAATGCCCATCAAGCCAAACAAGATGTATGACCTAATGCACAGGTGGTGCATCCTTCCTGAAACCATGTTTTTAAAGTTACTTTAAGGGGCAGCCTTGGAGCATGAAGTGCATAGAGAATACACCTTCCATTGGAGATCTTCCATCTTTTAGAGGTTAAGGAAAGCTATTAAAGGTCAAAACCAACAAATTAGAACTATATCAAGACATTAACTAATTTGCTTGGATTTTGTAACCTTTGGAGTTTTCTTAGGTTAGGTTTCATAAATTGGTGATAGGAAGATTTTAATTTTTTGTGCAAATCTTCTATTTATAATTTTCATGAATATCTTTTTATCTCTTTATGAACATATACAGCTAAATCTTCAATCTGGGGATTTGATTTGCAACCCATTACTTTAGTTTGTTAGATAATTGATTTTTGGTTTTAATTGCGCCTGGGTTATCTTGATTTAATATATATGAGATTTTAAATTATTGCATGTATAATGGCTAGATATGTGCATGTCAAAGACATTAGGTGAAATAGTGGAAATGAAAGTTGAGTGTTGGTTCCGTATGTATTAAACCTAGGATTTATGACCATAGAAATAGGCACAACCTTTTCGAGATCTTGATAGATTAGCCATATATCATGAAGAATTCATTTTAAGCCTTTGTAAACATGGAAGTAGGTGCAAACTCCTTGGGGATATATTTGATAGAGCTGGGGAGGCATTCTAGGGGATTTAGGACAAACAATATTCAAGTAGTAACCATTGTATGATTTAAACCATTTTAGTTGTACAGTGGCAGATCATTGTTAGGGATAACTGATATAAAACAATTGAACTTACTATTACCAATTGTATGCACTACTCTTCATAATCTCAAAGAAGAACCTAGGATCTGTGAATGAATTTATGGCTCAAGTGCACCTTATTTGGAACCAGTTATCTTATACTAGAATAATTAAAGATCATTTGCATCTCATTCAAGTTCTTATGTCCTTTCATCCAAAATATGAAGCTGTTAAAGGCCTCTTTATTGCATCTTTATCCTCTTTCAACTCTAGAAACTACTATCCGAGAAATTCTTTGAAGAAACTCGTCTTGGCCTTGATAAACATCCTTAGTCAGACGTGGTTCTTCCTACCCCTCATTCCAAACTGCCATATCAAAAATCTAGAATTCAATATTTTAAGAATTATAATGAATTGGCCATGCTTTTGTTAATTATCCTAGTATTGGATATTCTTTTGGGAATTATCCCATTTGCACTTCAAGATTAAAGGGTCCAAGTATGTTTCTAAGCCCAAAACTTCCTCTCCAACTATAATTGCCTATAAAGTTGTTGTTGTCATTACTATGAGTGATATAAACGCTCTCCTTAAATAAGTTCTCTCTTCTAATTCCTTCTTTTCTACTACCTTTTTTTATTATTATTATTATTACTTAATGTCACTCTTTTAGCTTTTTAACTTTGCATGTTACTACCATATGATCACTAATCCTAATATTTTGTCCACCAAAAATCCAATTCCATCTTTGTCTTCAATAAACATTATAAATGGTACCAAAATGAGCATCAGTCACTCAGGATTTGCATCCATTTCTTATTTGGTAATTCCAATACATACTATATTCCCAATTTAACTATAAATCTTATCTATTAGATAACTATGTAACAAAGGATTAAATGTTGGTTACTCTCCCTCTAGTTATCAGGTACAAGATCATAAAAGAGCTAAATTCTTAGGACAGGTTGCAAAGTGGGAAGATTATTTAAGTTGGTCTCACTTCATATTCCTTAAAAACTTAAGTACTAATTTCATCTATCAGTGGCATCCTCATCTTGGTCATGCTTCAGCCAATAAACTTTGATCCTTAGTTTTCATGGCTTATTAAGATCCATAAAGTTTGTCTTTTTATTATTTAGACTTTTAACTTTGCAAAACAACCTACTTTGTCTTTTAATGATATTGATTCTATTGTACGCATACCTTGTTAACTTGTTCATGCTGATATTTAAGGGTTGCCCGTCTTTCTTTAGTAAATGCTTATTAGTACTTTGTCTTATTTATTGATTGCAATTCGCATTTCACTTAGACTTATTTTTTAAAAAAAATCATTCTAAATTATGACAAAATTTGTATTAAATTTGTCACTATGCTCAAAACTTAGTTTTCTCATTGTGAGTATTTTAGAATAGTTTACTCCCTACTGCCCCATGGCTATACAGACTACATCTTGGTTGAATAGACATTAGGAAAACCCTAATTCCAAAAAATGATTGGCTCTTGTCTATTAAAGAATTAATATTGGATGCAGCTAGAGTTATCCTAGTTTAGGTGCACCCATTCCCCTCTATAAATACCCCCATTTGAAAAGAGAGAAAGAGAGTCCCTTGAACTCTAATGTAACTTTGTTGAAATTGCCACTCAAATCACATAAAACATAAAAATCCAAACAATAAAACCATTTCACTAAGGATCCAAGGTAGAACCTAAGCATTATCCTTGATATTGCACATTTTCCTTTGGATTTTTTGGAGGATTGATTGAACCAAGTGCCTATGAGGGCACACAACTCTCTAAAGAGCATCCAAGGTGTCCCCCTTTCTACTTCTTTCGCCTTTCTTTTCTTTTCTTATTTAGTCACAGAGGATTTTATCGATCAATTTGTCATTTGCGCAAACCTTTAAGTATGTTGTATAGACCATTAGTTGGTATGCATAACCCACTTTCACTACAAGAAATATATAATTTATTAATGGAAATTTCTGTTGGTAATGTCGTCGATTCCCTCAATAATCTAAGTTTACTGACGATACACTGACCATCATTATTTATCGACAAACTATTGGTTGATAACTATATACCAATAGAAATTCCTATCCATCAGCAAATTTAATGACGGCTTACTAACGAAATATCACTTAATATTTAAGCATAAAAATTTGACTAAATCACCGACAAAATGTCCTGTCAGTAAGTCCATTGGCAAATCCATCGACAATTAGTTGATGAATTAAACTCGTGTATTATATTTTTTTAACAAAAATTATCTATAATCCATCGGTATTTATTTAATTTTTTGTTAGTCCATCAATACCTTTTCAAGGTTTTCTTTTTAATATTATAATATTTTACATTATTTATGATATTAATTTTATAATTTTATAAAAGAATTAAAAAATTCAAATAATAACAAAAATATAATGAAAAAATAGAAACACACACACATACATATGTATAAATGTCAATGTTTGATACAAATAAAACTATAAAACTAATCAATTGTTGCAACCTTTGAATCGATGAAAAAATCATCAGTGACGTCAGAGGCATTAGGATCATATGTAGGAAGAGCAACAACTGTAGAAGCAATAGCAATATATGTAAATGCAGCAACAACAACAACAACAATAGTCGGTGGCTAAGGTGGAGGCAGGACTTAGTGGCATAAGCACTTGCATATGAGAGAAAAGAGGTATCCTAGTCTGCTGGGACACTGTATGCAGTCAATTCTCCATAGCTCGCATCCATGAATCAACAGAATGGATGAGGGTGTGATAGGATGTGATCCTCCCATCTATTCACCTGTCGATCTCTCACTATAAATTATCGGCAGAAGGCGACAAAACTGAAGAAGAGCTGACACCCAAAGACTCACCATAGAAACGAAGGGACTGATCACCATACCATAGATCCAACCCTTCACGTAACCCCCCCACTATCAGTAAGAAAATCTTGCATTCGTCGACCTGACAAGACTCATCGGATCCTGGAGGTGGTTGTAACAACTACTCACGATGTCCAAAAATACAATCTTGGATTTTGTAATATGTAATATTAATTAGTGAAAAAAATAAAATATAAAATAAGTAAATTATGTTACATTAATTGCCTTGGACCATGCATTAATGAAAGTCTTCATGTCATGTTGCTTTGTGTGTGTGTATACATGAAGACATTGACGGGATGAACCTCATGTCCTAACTATTAAGCCTATTGTAAAGGTAATAAAAAAAGAAATTAAAATAAAAACTTTAAACAAATAAAATATATAGTAATTCATAAATGTGAAATATTTCTTATCAGTCATTTGGTGTGCTCAGAATGAAGGATAGACCCCCTCTGTGTGCCTAGATGGACTTGAGTCAGGATCACCTTTTTTAGTTCGTCTGCTCAGACTGGCCTGGCGAGACACAACTTGAGCATGTGAAGAACTCCACTGATTTTGCTAGTGGTCTCATGCCTCATCAGGCACCCAGGTCTCCTGGCCCTTATGCTTCAAGCATATCTTTGTACCTCAAAGCAACCTTCTTAAAGCATATCTAGACCAAAGAACTAATTGCCTAGTCCCACTAAAACTGTTTTTGTAAAAAAAAAATAAACACAAAAAAATTAGTAAATAAATAAAACTTTTTTTTTAAATATTTAACTTAGAATTATAAATATTACTTTCTTTGAACTCCTTCCACTAGAAGGACTTCACAGACTATGAGACCTTCTTCTAGGTGTAACCATCATGATGAATCTTTTGCTTGAAGATCTTTGGACATGCACGAGAGCATCTATCAAACGGATACAAACAACACAAAATTCAAAATAGAAATTAGTTAATGTTACAATTAATAAGATAAAAAATAAGAAAATAAATAGAAAATATAAAAACAATTATTACATACCTCTTATGCTGTAAATAAATATGAGGTCGTAGCTCGGTGCAGGAATTGTATATGCCTCATCCTGATTTATTGGCATCGATGGTGTAGATGGAGCTGAAGGAGGACCTGAGTAGGGGATGGAGCTGAAGAAGTCAAACCTATAGGCAGAGTCGGCGTCAAGGGAAGTCCAAGTGTTAAAGCCAGTGTGTTGGATGGTGGAAGTGGTGGCATAAGCGACATGCGATCATGAGTATATCCTTTACCTAGCGTACCACCTCGAGGCAGTATACTAAAATCGCTAGGTATACGACGTGCCATCTAAATGTACATATAAACTTATATATCTAACATAATATATACATAGCAAAATTTCTATTCAAATTTGTGCATTAACATTCTTAAAAATTAAATACACTAAAATTTTTGACTTACTTTGGATCATCATACTCTATATCACCTTCAGACATTATATCTTTTGGTGATTCAGATTCTGATTTTAGATCTGTTTCATCATCAAACTAAATATTTTCATCTTCATCATCATCAATTAATTCAATGAACGACACACTTGGATCATTTAAAATTCCTGGTGGCTCATGATCCATAATTTCTATAAAAGGCAAATTTTGTTCCTCATCCTCTTAAAATGGAGCTTGAGACGATGTTTTAATAACAGATTCATATTGTATTTCAACAAATGATCACATTTTTGTTTTGAATAATACCCAACAATAAGCTTTATCCTGTCGTAAATTAGGATAAGAAACATAATTCACTTAACAAGCTTGTATAGCCAATATAAAAGGTTTGTATTTGTTAAACATATGCTTGTGGTTGATTTCGATAAGATTGTAATTTTCATGCATTTTCAATCCAACATTAGGCGTTAAATCAAACCATTCACATTTAAACAAAAATGGTTCTTTTGATCAGAAATGCATAATACTCTAACTGTAACATTTGGATTATTTGACCGTAATAGTCATATGCATTTTCATTGTAGTTTGAACCCTTAATACTTACTCTACTATTGATTGATGCCCTATTGGAACCATATCTTTCAATGTGAAACTTGTAACCCTTTGCAAAATAAACGGGATACATAGTCACACCACGTAATGGACATTTTGCAAGATCTACAATAAATTGAATTGTGATTCCATTTGTTGCATTATTTACCTAAAAAACAAAACAACTTATTATCTACAATAGTTATATAATAATTATTGTTATAAAATTTATTGTTGTATTATTAGTTAAGGTATATTCGCATATGACAACCAATATCAAATTATGTCTAACTTTTTATCAAATATCATTGGTGGATATATGAGAAAAATTGTGCTTCAACATGTCAATGTATAAGCTTCATAAAATTTGTACAACATAATACTAGTATTTTAATAATTTTATATCATTTTCAGAAGTACAAAATAAAGAGTTGAAATAAAATTATAACTTACTCGATATATTTCATTACTTCATGATAATTCAAAAGAATATATGTTTCAGCTATATGATATTCTTCGTCTATCAATATTTTGTTTTAAGGTTTACTAAATGGTCTACCTGGATGAGTGAATATTGACAAATTTCCTGAAATATTGAACATTTAAGAGTTTTCACCATCATCATTTCGAGGTATACTTTTGTGTCTTATATACATATACCATCATTTTTAGGTATACTTTTGTGTCTTGTATACATATACATTTTGAAATAATATGACTAAAATGATGACGCTTCATTAACTAACTATGCATTGCATATAGAACCTTCAACTTGAGCTTTATTCTTCACATTATTTTTTAAATGTCTAAGAAATCTACAAAATACAACATATGAATAGATTAAAAATGAATGGATTGAAATTGAAATGGCATGCATAATGGAAAATTTTGCACTGAATGTACCTTTCAAAAGGATACATCCATTTATACTTCATAGATCCTATTTGCTTTGCTTCATATACCAAGTGTACAACTTGATGTTCTATTGAATTAAATAAAATCAAAGGGAAAATATGTTCCAACTTAAACAAAGTCAAAGGAATATCAATTTTCAATCGTGTCATGTCTTCCTCTTTGATATGCGATGCAGTGAGTTCTTTAAAAAACAAACTCAACTATGTGAGAGATTTTCATATTTGTGAAGGCAACAACTCACGAAAAGCAATAGGGAGTAATCACTGCATAAACATGTGACATTCATGACTTTTCTAGCCAAATAACTTCAACTTACGCATATCGATGTATCTAGCCATATTGGATACATACTTGTCTGAAAATCTAATATTCTCAAGTCATTCACATAATACTTGCTTACTTTACTCATCAAGTGTATATTTTGCCTTTAGATATTTTCCAATTGCATTATCCTGATGTTACTCCAGATGACGATAAAATAACTTCAAGTATTCTCTAGATTTGACATTATCTTTAGATTTCCCTTTTATATTCATCATTATATTAAAAATATTCTCAAACAAATTCTTTTCAATGTGCATGACGTACAAATTATACCTTATCAAATTGGTACTCTAATAAGGCAAATCCTAGAATACACTTTGTTTCTTCCATCCACATCTTGTTCATTTTGTTATTTGACCATTAGCATCTTTGGACCTAACTTTAGTTACCCTCATCAATCATAATTTAGTGATTTCCTCTAGCACTTTCATTCTTAACCTTATAGGTGGTGGCAGATCTTCCACTATTCAATTTTTAGGAAAAGTTTGTTCCATCATAACAGATAATCAGGTGATAAGAATTTTTTAGTATTATCAAACCGAGACTGCTTACCTCCTTTTGGAACCGTGAAGG
This sequence comes from Omphalea diandra, assembly GCA_949677035.1. NCBI lineage: Eukaryota > Viridiplantae > Streptophyta > Magnoliopsida > Malpighiales > Euphorbiaceae > Omphalea > Omphalea diandra. The sequence goes on along the minus strand of CATIWR010570640.1, from coordinate 7,010 downwards.
CATCATTATATTTTATGCAATATAGACAAACAAGTCTACCTTGAGTACTCCATCTAGACAACGTTTAATAAATGGGAAAATCACAAACAGTCCATAACAAAATAACTCATAATTGAAAATTGCACTTTATGGAAATATCATAAGTCTTCATACCAATTGCCAATAACTTTTTCAGTTCTGTAATCATGGGTTATACGAATACATCCAACTTCTATTTAAGGTTGTTAGATCTCAGAACCATAATAGAAATAAACATATATTCCTCCATCCACATCCAGGGTGGAAAATTATAAGGGGTTATAATAATTGGTCAACATAAATATTATTGTCTATATTGTCCAAAAGGTTTAAACACATCAGTGCATAATCCAAGTAGGACATTTAGAATTCCAAATGCAAACTTTGGATTCATTTTATTAAAATGCTTCCACCCAGGAGAATCTGAAAAATGTTTCATCACACCTTCATCTTATTCATGCTTAGCGTACCATCTCATATACTTGGCAGTTGCTTCAAAAGGATACAACCTTTACAGTCTCGACATCAGAGGAAAGTAATATATCTTCTTATATATAACTTCTTTTTTAGATGACAAGATCCCTGAGGCATGCATTATATCTGAAAAAAATAATAAAACTTGACTATTCTTAAGTCACTATCATCACCCCAAATATAACATGCAATTATTCTTGCAATAGTGAATCTTCTCTATTGAAAGACCTAAACCTTGCATCAATTTCTTAGTGCTATAAAAACTATCAACAATTGTATCATCATCATACAACGACTCATTGTACCATTATACAATATCATCATAACACCTTTCAGATAAATGATGCTCCAATTTGATATTCATCAATGGTGCAATCGAATTTAGCTTGGAATATTTTTCATAACCAGGCCACAATTCCTCATTTGCTGCATCAAGCATATCATATAATTTCTATGACGTCAGATTGGGAGCTTCATTAATTCCACTCCAATCAAACTTTAGCCCAGCTACATCCATTATCATATTATGGTACGCAATGGGTTATGATTCACTTGGACATATAGTATCGATTAAAAGTTCAGATTTATCTATAGATGATATTCCATAACCACACACTTCACCAGGCAAATATCATTCATAGTACCTAACAACAAAACTTATTTGCATACTATGTAACATTGTTGTATTAGGGTCTAAATAACTGTGATTTTGACACTTCTTATGACTATACATACATCTAATTTTAATTTCATCCATAAATACAAGTTAAGATGTTACAAATTGAATGAAATGGTTTACACCTTTTAAGAATTCTGGTCATAATAAACCATCATTCAGCCTAGAATAAATCCAATTCCTATATGATTTTATGATAAAATCCTGAAAATTTCAATGTAACAATGCAATTATGCATACATATAATATTTTCAATTCAATATTTTATACGTTATTTTTTAGTTTTTTTTATATCTAATATTATCTTCTTATCTACCCCTGCCTAAAAGGTAAGAACCTAACTCATTTAAAAATTCATTGTCATATAACAATTTGCTATAACAATATAGTTCACATAGCTGTTAAAATTTCGACATCATCTCACTACAATTCTCTCAGTGCACCAAAATGAAAAATATTTTATAACATTTATCATTATGTACTGAGAGAATGTGTTAGGAGATAGACAATTGAATTTACTAGCAACATATATAGTAAATTATATTATATACAATAAGTTATATTAACAATAAATTTCTAAACTATCTACTTTAAACAATTCGGTGTGATTCTCACCATTAAATTAGAACCTCACCAAATGGATATCTAAGGTTGTACCTATATGTTCTACTATGAAATTTGTAGAAAGTTTAATCTAATTTTCTGTAAATTACATATTATTTTGGTATTGTCCTTTTCAGAAAAATAAAAATAAAATTTCAAATAAACTTTAAGTCCAAACATATAATATCAAAAAATAGAAAAAGAAAGTTTTGAAATTTTAGTTTTTGCCTAATAATCTAAATTTTTTCTAAACTTTTGCATCATTTCCTTTTTTATATAACATTGTTATTTTATCTCAGTTTTGAAATTTTATTAAATTTTTAGGGTATTATTATTTTTTTGAAACCTTTGAAAATTTATGACATTTTTATTGAATATTATTACTGTTTTAAAATTTTGAACTTTAGTGAAATTTTTCCGGCATATTATTATTTTTATATTATTTCATAACATTCATAATTAACTTGTAATTGTTAAGAAATATTATTTATTATTTACACACTTTTTGCATTTGCTAGTGGCCTATTTAAGATAATACAATTTTTCTACATTTTCTTTTTTTTTTTTTAACTTTAAGAATATTTATTATAGTTAAGGTTTTGACTCTTTTATGACATTCGTAAGGTACTTTAAATTTTTATGGAATGTTTTTATATATATATATATATATATATATATATATATATATATATATATATATATATATAATTTATGTTGTTTTCTTTTTTTATAATTTATAAACTCTTTCTTTTTTGGGCAAACTTAGGATAAGTAAATTTTTTAGATATTTTTTTTATTTTACGATCATTTAAGTAATTAATTCTTTAATATTTTTATGGCATTAGAAATTAAATTTGTAATATTTTTATGGCATTCATAATTAATTTTTAATTTTGTAGAGAATGTTAGTTATAATTTAAAATATTATTAAATTTTATGGAATACCTTGAAATATTACAATTTCAGGAATGATTTTCTTTATATATCTTATGTCATAAAACTTTTTTGCATTCTAATTCAATATAATTTTTTACTATTAACATTTTCATATCTTATGTTTTAAAATTTTAGGCAATTTAAGTATCTTATATCTTTTTTGCATTTATTGAATATTTTATTTAGTATTTCTAGATTATTATTATTCAATTTTATAAAATTTAAAATTTATTACATAAAAAAAATACATACATACAAATAATTTTAACATAGTAGTTATTTAATGGAAAACATATTTTTTAACATACTAATTATTAAATAAAAAACTTCTAAATTAAATACCTACATCCTGAAGAGTAGAAATCGTAAACTTCACGGAAAGAGATTTGAATCTAAACAAAAAAATGGAAACAAAAAATTATAAATGACAAATATCAATAAATTTATACAATTTCTATAATTTACTTAAACTATATAAATTTCATAAATTAAAAATACACTTAACTTATTAACTTTAACTAATTTATAATTTCTAAAATTTCAAAATTAAACTAAATTACACTTAATTACTAAATTTTAACAACATTTCTATTCAAAATTTCAATAATTTGCAAATTAAATTAAATTACACTTAAATTACTAAAATTCAATTAAAATTTTTATTAATTTCGATTACATTACTACATTTAATTAAAATTTTTTAAATTACATTTTGTTACACTTAAATTTCTAAAATTCAATTAAATTACTCAAATTTCTAAAATTCTTAAAATTTTTCTAATTTATTTAACTTACTAAAATTTAATTGAAATTTCTAAAATTTTCATAACTAATAAATTTTATTAAAGTTTCTAAAATTTATTTTCATTACACATAACTTTATATATTTTATTAAATTACAATAAAATTAGTCATTACATATGGCTACAATTTATAAAATTTCTACAAGTTCTAAAATTTAATTTAATTATATTTAAATTACTAAATATAATTAAATTACACTTAAAGTTCTGAATTTTAATTTATTTACAGTTAAATTAGTCATTAAATTTTACAATTTCTCAGATTTAATTAAATTACACATAAATTAATGAGCTTCATAAACTTATTAAATTATTAAATTTATACTTAAAGTAATAAATTGTTTATATATATTAAGTTACTAAAGTTACTTACTTTACACATCTAACACTACACTTTCTATTAAATTTAAATAATAAATTATATAATTTATCAAAAATCACCAAACAAATTTCCAATATTAATATTCACAATATTTCTCAATATTCACAAAATCACAAAATTTCACAATAATCACCAACAAAATTAACCAAAAAAATTTTCATTATAATTCTCAACATTTCTCATAAATCAACATTTTCAAAATTACAAAATTACAAAGCATACAAAAATATTACAAAATGTTAAGAATCTTAACATTTTCAGAATATTACAAAATATACAAAAATATTAACATTTTCATAATTACAATCAAAATTACAAAAATACACAAATATTACAATCATATATTACACATTTTCATATTTCAATAAAAAATACAAATATTATTATAGATTTCACAATTAAATTACAAAAATTTATATAATAATATATTATAGATTTTCATAAATATTATAATAGAAAATACAAATTTTATTACAAATTTCACATTTTCCCCTATCAAAATTACAAAAGAAAAAAAAACAACAAACAAAGGGACGGAAGGTATTAGGTGGCAGTGGCAGTGGTGTCCGATTGTAGCATTAAGGGCATCCTGTGCGGCGACGTCAGTGGTGGTAGCAAAAATAAAGAGAAGAGCAACAGGGAGAATCCACTAGAGAAAGTAGCGGAGGGATGACACTGGAAAGAGAGACTACTAGGAGGGAGAGAGAGAGGCCAATAATGGCTTTGAGGGAGCAGAGGGAGAGAATAGCCGGATTACAGGGAGAGAGAGGAGAGCAGTGCAGGAGAGGTGAAAGAATAAAACAGAAAGAAAATGTGTATATGGCAGTTTTATTTAACATTTACTGACGGAACTCAACTGGAATGTTTCGTTGGTATATAGTTAGTATATTTTCCCCATTTTTATTTACCAAATTTACCGACGGACTTATGACAGATCATCAGGTGCATTCATTCCCACGTGTCTTTTCATTTCCCACAGACTTATAAACTTAAGTGCCAAAATGTGGCACCAAAGTTTGTCGACGAAATATTTTTGTCGACAAATTACTGATGGTGGTCTGTTGACAATCGATGCTTGATTTTAGGATACATTTTCCCTTGCATTTCGTTGTTGATCCAACGGCATTTATTGATGGACTTTTATCTATCGATAAATTTCGTCGATATTTTTGTATTTTCTTATAACATTTTACTATGGATGTAGTTTTTCTTCTTTTATTTTCTTTCCTTTTTTATTTCTTGGGACATCTTGAGAGCTCTAATGGTAGAATATAGGTAAGTATTAAGACCCATAACCTATATCCCATTAATAAATTGGCCTAAGACCAAAAGAGAATGTTTGATTTGCTTGATTTTTAGTGTTGTTAACATGTTCTTTTTCATGGTTTCTTCTTTTCTTTTGTAGTGTATGTTCTATTTTAGTACTTTTTAGCAATGATTAAGAAACGGATTTATAATCCCAAAGACCTTATGAGCCATTGTTCTTTCATGTTTCTTATGATAATAAAAGTCTCAAATGTTTGAACCACCATTAGGGAGGAGTGGCTACCAACCTACCTTTCTCACTCCTCCCTTTCTCTTTTGAAGGAATTTATTGATTGAACTAGTTGAGAAAGTCTAGTACTTTAGGATCACTAATCTTGTATTCTTCCATATTCAATGCATGGTTCACATCTTTGGTGTCATATAAGCTCTTCCTATGTTCATAGTGATATCTTAACCTTTAAAATGCTAGTAGTGTTCATAAGGATGCTCTAACTCTTTTAAGCAACTTTAGGTAAGGATACAACAATCCTAGGACCCCTATATGATAATTTGATGACTAAGCTAAAGGCCTCTACCATCCTTCAAATGCATTTACATATCACATTCATATTATTACATTTCATTTTTCATGTCCATGTGTCTTTACTTTTTATGTTATTACTATCCTATTATGTTCATATGTTGTTGGAATTGTGAATGACATGGTTTTACACTTAGAAACATGATAAGGTGCCCTTAATTAGGAGAACATGTGGTAAGACCAACATTAGGGTACATTTGAGTTTCTTTTAAGTTATTTCCTTGCTTTGTTCTTAATAAGGATACTAACTTGTTTGTTGTTTATATAGATGGATATGCATATGTATTATGATCATGATTATATATGTTTGTATTTGCCAATTATGCATGACCTCCCCTAGTTAAAGATGGTTGTACCTCTATCCCTATGAAAAATGTGTAATGTTTTGACGATTTGCTTGATTGAGATGCGCTACTTAGGAGCAATAACCAGATTAACTAATAATAAGGTTAAAATGGTAAATATGAATTAAAGATGCCCAAAGGTTTAGTCCCTAAATCTAAGCAATTTGGAGGTGCCTAACCTCTTATCCACGTTGTTCCAATTTCTGAACTCAATCTCTAATGGGTGAAAACAAATTAGGCCTTCTAAATGACTTAGGTAGGCTTAGAATTTGTCCTTTCTTGGATTCTTGTCCCAACCAAAGTCGAGTGGTGACTTTACATTTCAATTTAGGGACAATAATAATGTGTCATCCCGTTTTACCCTCCCATTAACCACAACTTTGGAAAAAGGGCTTATATCTTATGAGAGGCCTGCAGGATCCCTCGTTAATCCAATAACACATACCATTGTTAGGGGTTATTACCATTGTATGACCCCTATCTTTTCAATCCCTCATTGATCGATCAAAAGTATGAGTCACAAGTAAGATTCTACTAGTTCAAGCGTAACCCTGAAAATCGATGGTGCTCACACTCATACAATTAAAATTTTTCAAAATGGCAATAGAATGGAATATCAAGGTTCTTTTTTGCTTTAGTTATTAGTAAAAAAGGTATCATTTTTCAACATTCTTATCCTTATACTTTTCAGGAAAATGGGTGAGCTGAAAGAATCCTTCATCACATTCTTGACTATGTTCGTGCTCTTCTCCTTTTTGTACCTTGTCCTAAAAAATTATAGAGAAAAGTGTTGGACTAGGATACTTAATCCTATGTTTAAAATCTCTTTTGATCTTGACAAAGTAGATTGATCATCACTAATGTTTCAAATAAGTGTTGTCTTTGCAGAATTGAATCATTTCCTCAAGAAGGAATAAAGAAGTTGATG
>CATIWR010570519.1:0-16358 GCA_949677035.1 Omphalea diandra | reverse complement strand
CAAATATAATTTTCTTTTATTTTTTCATTTATCAAATATTTAATATTAAAATAGAAATTTATTATTATTATTCAAAAATTATATTTTATTTTTATTCACAAAAAATGTGAATAATTAATTTTTTATAATTTTTATATTGTGAGTTTGGAAAAGAAGACAAAATGGTCTTAAATTAAGGACAAATATGTAATTTTAGTGTCAAAAATTTCCAAACACATACAACCACCCCAATTTGGGATGTTTGCATGGAGTGTTTGCATTTTAATGGTTTGAAAGGGTTTAGAGGGGTTTGTCAAACCCTTTCAAACCCTTCCATTTCATTTCATTCTCACCAAACCAAACATAAAATTTTTTTCTAAATCAATCCATTGCATTTCATTCCATTATAAACACTTCATCTAAGATTTCATTATAAACACCTCATCCAAAACATAGTGTAAAACTTTCTATTGAATTATTTTCTTTTTATTATTATTATATAGGAAAAAGAATATATAAGAAAAATCTGACGCACTGGTGACTGAAGGTTTTCCAGATACAGACACGAACTCTAGCTTCTCGTTCAGCTACCTCTGATATTTTTATCCTCTTGCTCTCATTCTTCACCATAAGCCAAAGCCGATGACTTCATTCGCCTTTCCACTACGAACCTCTCCATCTTCTCCTGCAAACTTAATTTTCTGCCCTCCCTCATCCTCACCATACTCTCGTGTACTCTGCCGCGCAGAATGCCACTCGACCGACCGAAAATTCGTTCTTCACCATGCCTTGGACGCCTCCGGCAACGACACCACACACGCCATAGTACATAACAACAACAATCCTCACCCGTGATTTTCTTCTTAATTTATAGGATTAATGAATGGATATGATTGCAGGAGGCGAGGAAGGGGTTTGCGGCGCAGATTGAAAGATTAACAGTGATCGAGAGGGAGACGAGCGTTAGCATCAATAAACTTGTGGATTTGGCCAAAACAGCGCTGTATATAGCAGCTGAGGATGATTCTCTTGTATCGCACTCTTCGGTTGCTTTACCTGTGGATTCTTTCATAGATAGATTGTATGATCTTTCTATGGGATTCTGTTCTGAGTGTAGCTCCGACCTCAGGTCTTCCCCTGAGAAGTTTCTAGATTCTTTAGAAACATATTTGTACGTCAAGAAGGTATCATTAATATGATGATTATTTAAAAAATTTGAAAAGATAATATTGCCATTTAGATGATGTGACTTCCCCCCTTCTAATTAGGGATTTAGAAGGAGCAATGGAAGGAATCAATTATACCCGCGGGCTTTATACCTTCACTCCGTAAGCATTAATTCTGTTCTTGCTTATTGTTAGAGAAACTGATAATATATTGGAAAATGCGGTTTTTTTTTTTTTTTTTTTAAGAAAATGTATTGTTATGGTGTGTTGAGCAGGTTTTGACACATAGGTCGGGTTCAGCTACTATGCTTTCACTTATATACTCTGAGATTCTGAAAGTTCTTCGGATGTGGAGCCTTTTGGGATTTGACTGTGAGATATACTTTCCTCATGATTTTTATGGTCTTCCAAAAGGCTATCATAAGCAGAAAAGTGTGGAGTCTGATCATTCGCACATAATGACTACACAAACTCTGTTAGAGGAGGTAAGTCAAGGGGGATTTTTAATTCATCACTAATTTGTGGATGCTTGAATTTGTACGTACTAAGGTTTTTTTTTTTTTTTTTTAAATGCTTCATTGAGTGTCTAAATTGCGTATTTTGTTCCTTCTGTTATTTCTTTTTGTTATTACGTGTCAAACTGCATTAGTTGCTTATAGCAATGCGTTTTGTCCCTTGGTTTATATCTACTCTGTTCATTTAGGGTATGAGGTGTTGATAATGTGGGCCTTATTTGTTAATTGTATCATGCTGCGGTCTTAATTTTTGCTAGGATCTTTTGAAAATATCAATAACATAATCAATGTAATTGTTGGAAAGTAGGAATTGAATTTGTGTTCTTCTTTCATTCTGTATTTATTCATTTGTTTCTGTTGGAAAATCTATTAGAATGATTAGTTAATACACTCTAGAACAATCAAAATGATGCTGAGTAAAAAAATGGAAAAATAGTTTCTTGGTAGATGTAGATATTGGTACAAAGAAATGTGCATGGATTTTCTATTTTATCATGTGTCATGAAAAATCAAAGAACTAGGCCATCTTCTGGATTAATGTTCAAAGAAGTGGTGTTACTAATAAATTCTGAACAGTATGTTTTCAGCTCTTTGCTCATTTACTTATAACACAGCTTAAATAGAAGCATTTTGGTTTAACTTCTATTTATTGTAATTTATTGTGCCATAGGTGATTGCTTGTAGTGCAGTAGTTCCTTTTGTCCGAGGTTGTTCATTTTATGTCACAAATATGGTTTTCTGGCTTGACTTTTGTTCTTCCCCCTTACAATATGCCATGCAGATTTTGAGAAACTTGAAGGACACTTTCTGGCCATTTCGACATGATCAAACTAAGAGTCCATTTTTAGGGGCTGCAGACGCTGCCAATTGTATTGATAGGTCAAGCATTGTTGAGGAAAGGTACTTCTGCTATCTTGTTATGTAACACATTGTCTTCTTCCTCTTCCTTTTTTTAGCCCCTTGGGGGTTGGGTAGGACGGGTTTGGTTTTACAGATGTTAATGCAAATGTTCTTTCTATTGCAGTGGATTTCAGCTTGCATTTGCAAAGGCTGCCCAAAATAGGCTAGACCGTGGTGTTTGGACCAGTGTACGTTTTGGGGATATGAGACTTGCTTTATCTGGTACCTACTATATAGAAAATAAAGTGACATTTATAGTTTCTCTTTCCTTCTCTCTTTTCATTGTCCATACTGTTAGATTGAACTAGAGATTAGAGATGTCTTAGACTAATTTTGCTAGTTATTGTCTCTGCACATGCATGAGAAACCAACATGTGCTTTTGCATTGCAATAACAACAACCTGGATATTTCTTGCTTGTTGGTTTACAAATAGGATGTATCAGTTGTTAATAATATAATGACAGCATATCAGAGCTCTCATTGACTGTTCTTTTTCTGCTGCTTAATTGCAGTTGCTGTGCTCTGTGCAAGGGTAGTGTTAGTAATCTAGGACTTTGTTGTGCAAGAAATTTGTTTTTTTTTTTTTTCAATAATGATTTGGACAAGGAAATTGGTGCCATTGTTGCAGCATGTGAACGTCTGATACTCCTTGAATCTGACCCTAAAGAATTAAGAGATTATGGCATTCTTCTATACCATTGTGGATTTTATGAGCAATCACTATGGTATCTTAAGTTGTATCAGGAAAGAAAGGTACAATTTCTACCTTGCGTAATATAGAACTAATAGCTTTCTAAAAATTGTAACAAATTTTAATTGATTTGTCACAGAGTTCATTCTTACAAAATCAATCATCCAATAAATTTAGCAACCTGGAGGATGACGCTGTGGACAATTTGATGACACGCCTTAACCTAATCTCAATGGAAGAAGGTTGGAGCAAACCTTCACATGTTAGAAATTTTCTTGGAAATAACTCTGAACCATGGTAGAGTCTTGAGTCTCACCTAGAGCAAGAAAGCACTGTGCTCATGCCTTGAAAGCACAGTTAAAATTTGATTCGCGGGAAATGGGAAAATATTGGTTTATTTTTCTGCATTTCCATGCAAGGTATAATCTTTTGGAAAGGGCTTCAGTTTTTATCGCATGAGCAGCAAGCCCAGAGCATCAGCCACTTGGAGTTATTGTTTCAATGCATTGGCGTGGATTTAGGTCAACTGGATGAAGGTACCGGTGCTCTGTTTATTCTTATTATCATCCTTAGGAGTGTTTTAGAAATTGAAGATGCCATGCTTGTAGCAAGTATCAGTCTCTGTAAATAGATATATATGAAGCATACTGCTTCTGACAAGGTAATATAGAAAATTGCGATTATAATATGCTAAAGCTTATGCTATTGGTATGTTTTAGTATGTTATCTTTTTTCCCCCTTTGCCCACGAGCTTAAATTTTGAGCAAAGAGAAAAAAAAGAAATACAATATTCATCTTGAAATTATTATTATTATTATTATTATTATTATTTCTGGAGGCATTCTAAGCAACTGGAAACTAAATGATTGAATGATCAATGACACAACTTTGCAGTCCGTCATGCTAGCCAATCTAACTTCGGCTGATTAGTGCGAGTACATAAGGACAGACTAATTGATCTGCAGAATTATTATTATGGAAAATCACACCCGTTAGAAAATAAATAAGCCATTATTTCTGTAGAATTTGAGAAATAATGGTTTATTTATCGCAATTTTGTACTTGGGTTTATGATCATTAAAAGAAATGATGGCTAATCCTTCATTTCCTGCAGATATAAACACCATAATAAGGTTTTTTTTTAAAAGCTTCTAATGCATTGAAGTCTTTTATTAAGAGCATAGCAATTACAAAACCATGAAACAAAAACACATAAATAAAGCCTCGCAACAAATGCAAAGCTCAACTTCCCGATTGATTATTCTGACATGCGTGTGCTTTGGACTATGACCGTTGAAACTCTAACCAACATTTGCACAAAACCACACCAAAATTTTGTCGCACAAACGACACAAGAAACTCCAGTTTACATGCCTCCATCGTCTGTTAAAGGAAGTATTACACCTCAAAACCCCACCACAGGTGTAGGCGCGATGCTCACATAAAAGTAGAACCAATCTACTACTGCTTCAGGTCCATTGCCATATTTTCCTCTTCCTCTATCAACCTCAGGCATTGGATCATCATCATCATCACTGCAGTTCTTGATGAGTGGAGGCCCATAAAGATTGTTTCCGGTGAAATTGGACGAATCCAATCCTTGTATTTGAGTGCGTCAAGGAATTTTTCCTGACAACTTCTTGTTTGGACAAATCCAAATTGCTCAAAAATGATAAGTTTGACATACTTCGTGGAATTTCACCAAAAAGTTGATTATGAAAAGATCAAGAGATTCTAATCCAAGCACAGCACCTATATCCTCAGGAATATTTCCAGTCAGAGAATTGTGTGACAAATTCAAAGATTGCAATCCGCCAAGCTTTGTTATTTCGTAAGGAATCTCTCCAGAATTTATTATTTGACAGGTCTACACTCATTACGAAATCAAGAATGTTATAGGCCACCATTTTCCCATTTCTCACATCTGAAGAACTCTCTGAAAAAGTCAAGGAAGGGCCTCCTGCCACATCAAGAGGACTCAATCTTATGCCATCCATTACTATTACTGCACTCAAGTTACTAGTACATTTTGGAATAGTACCATTGAGATTGTTTCAGCAAGATCCAAGATTTGTAAAGATATCAAACGGCAAAGCTCCTTCGGTATGTGACCATCAACTTATTCCTGTGTAATGTCTGAGATGTTCATCCATCCAAGTTGGGATTTGTCCTTCTAATGCATTCTCACCCAAGTCAAAGAATTTGTAGCTCTGTGCAATTTCGAAGTGAAACCGGTATTTCACTTGAGAGATTGTTTTTGCGGAGATACAAAATTTCCATATAGTTCCAACGGAACTAGGAATAATTCCACTAAAATGTTGCTTAATTTTATGATCCTTGCTAAGTCTGAAATTTATGCGTAGAAATATAACTCTAAAATATCATATACACTTTGTCTGGCAACATATATAATAAATGGGACATTTATATCTCAAACCGCCTTAATTATAATTAAGGAAATTATGCTTGTAGAGCCAATGGAAAAGAATAATGGCCTATTTGGACTGCGAAATGCCAGATTAATGCAGGAGTATTTCTTAGGCATCCACAAGCCAAAGGAAAACATTTGTTCGTCTGTTCATTTGCATACTTCATTTGAAGAATGAAATGAACCTCACGCAGAAAAGAGGACTTTTTTTTTAACAAAACAAACTAGATACATAATACATAAACAGATAAATTACTGTAGGCAACTTAGAATGACAGAAAAAGAAATTATATAAACAGACTTCAAAGAAATCCTATTAAGCCTAATTAATGAGAAATCACAATACATAAACACAGACAAAATCTCGCGTTTATTTCTGTTCAGACAGATTATGGAACCTCAGAGCAGGTCGGCGGCTACAGTACATAATGAGAAGTTCAAATGAAACTTAAACGCCACCAAATTCTGTCCCACAAACTGCCTAGGAAACCTAAATATACGTGCGTCCATCGTCTGTTCAACACCAGAGGACCAAATGCATCCCAGAATCCCACCACAAATCCAAGTGCCATGCTCACATAGAACCAATTCACTTCGCGACCGTTGTCATCACCATTTCCTCCTTCTCCACCTCCATTTCTGGCATTTCACCATCATCACTGCAATTTTTTGTAAGTAAATTTTGAGAAAGGTCCAGAATTTTCATGGATTTTAAATCTCCTAGGGAGGTGGGAATTGGACCAGATATGAAATTATTTGATAGATCAAGATATACTGGATTTTGAATTGCCCAAGTTGATAGTGCAGGTGACCTGAAAGCTGACAATCTTCTAAACGTAATGCCTATCACATTTGAAACACATGGAAATAGAATTTCGAAGATGTCTTTTATCTCTTATTTAATTTGGCCCGCCAAAAATTGACTGACCTTAAATTGCAAAGATTTTTAAATGACGCTGAAAGTGTTCCTTCAAGTTCATTGACCGCAAAATCAATTCAACAAGAGAAGTCATGTTTCCAATACCATTGGACATGTTTCCTTGCAACTGATTGCCACTAAGATCGAGGAGTTGAAGACGTCTGAAACCATACAACCAACTGGCTATTGAAGAGTTAAAATCATTAAAAGAAAGATCAAGTGCCCTAAGTGAAGTTACGTTTTGAAGGAAATCAAATGCTGGAGTTGGAAGATAGTTGCCTGACAATTGAGTACGGAAAGAGATGAAAAGTCAACATTTATGAGTGGACGAACATCAGGAAGATGTGAGAAGTGTAATTCTACTAGACAAGGCATTCTGTTGAGTAGAGGAACATTAGGGCTTTCCCACTTGGTGGGTTAGCAGGAACACTTAGGAGTATGAGGTGATTTTGATTGAAGGAGCAAGGTAAGTGGCTTCGGGCTTTAGTTAAGGATCCTATGTATTTAACTGAGCTAATAGACAAGAGTCTCTTGATCCGAGCTAGTATACATTGTTCATCAGCAGAGTGAAATACTTGCATACTAATGGATATTAATGCTTCTTTGTTTAGTAGAGATGGATATGAAGGCGGTTTGGGAGGAAATGGCCAAGCAGATGACTGTGCAAGCTATCTAGGCAGGGGTGGAGCAACAAACAACTTGCTTGAACAAAGTGGGGAGCAAAAAGCATCCTTATGGGGAGACAAGTGCCTCTGGTCCTCAGGCTAAAGATGTTCACAACCTCACGAAGGATCCCTCTTGTCCTTCTTCTGCTCCTATTAGTGTTATTGAGAAGCTGATTTCAGCTAAGGTGCCTCCTCTTCGAACAGCATCAGGAGAAAAGGATCAAGCTGAGTCAGGTGAGTCAAAGTTATTTTTCCTTTCGCAGAATCCAAACCAATGCCCGAAGGCATAAGGATACCTGAAGAATAAATACGACCCTGCTCGTTGAGCAATCAAACGATCAGCAAGACGCTGGGTAGGATTGTCTCCTACCCAGAGATGAAAAAAGGTTTGAGCACTTGACTAATAGGGAGCTCATATGCTCAACCTTAAGGTATTGTGAGAATTAAGCAAACTTAATTTTTTTTTTTTTTTAAGTGCTTATGAGTATTCTAAGTGGTCTTTGTGCCTTGTTCAAGCAATAGCAATAAAAGCAGCTCTTGGCCATTCGACTTAAAATTGTAGACAAAGAAATGAAAAGTTTCACCGAGCTAGAGAAACTATGGCCAAAGGCTCGTAATGCTTATGACGCTTTAGTAAAAGACCATCAAAATTCACTATAGCAGGTGACTACTTCTTCCAAATTATTAACTGAGACACAGGAGAAGCTGAGAGTCGCTAAGGTGCATGTGGCAAAGCTATTTGGACTTAAGGAAGTGGTAAAAAAGAAATTTGTGGAACTGGAAGAGTCCTCTAAGAAAAATGCCGAGCTAAGCTAGCAATTTAAAGAATGGTAAGATAAAGAAGTTACAGCTCGATCTTTCGCTATTAAGGAGATGACTTACATTTGCTTTGCATATAATGTAAAAATTAGGCATGTTATTGCCAAAGCTCACCCGAATATGGATTTTGATTGTATAGGTGATATTCTAAGGAGTGACGAAGAAGAAAAGGAAGGAAATGAGGCAGAGAAGTAGGTTTATTGTTACCTCTTGCCTATTTTATGAAAAGCAAATTCTTAAGTTAAAAAAAATGCTCTTTCTACAGTCCATTTTCAGATGTGCTGATGGATGTTTAGAATACTTTAGAAAAATTTTACATTTTGAGCTGATAACCTTGACGTTTCTTTTTTTTTTCTTTGTTTTCTTTTGGCTTTGTATATGTTGTTGAATTATGTGAAGTAGGATAGCTCGAGATGGATTTTTTTTTTTATGTATGAGATAGATTAGTTCAGTACATTCTTATGATGTATATATTAGGTCATATTGTACAACATAACTTAACACCTGATATGATTGATGCATGAGATCGATTAGCTTGGTACAAGATAAACATGATTAATTGTATGAGGTGAATTATCTCGGTACATAATAAAATGTGATTAATGGGTGAGGTAAATTAGCTCGGTACATGGTTTAACTCATCATATGTTATTGCTTTGAAGAGAAACATGCATATTAGGCATAAAAATTTTTATATGGTTTGGCAATTTGCCTACATCCACAGGTATTTTTATTTTATTAAAAGAATATGAATAATTATAGAAGAGAGGCAACAAAGGTTGTTTATATGAAATACTTCTATGTTCCATGTGTTAGGCACAAGCTTTCCTTCCATTATTTCCAATTTCTATGTCGCAAGGCCTACTACTTTAGTTGTCTTGCATGGACATTCCCATTTAGCACTAAGCTTGCTTACTCTAGCTTATCCTTTGTCAATCTTCTGAGTACTAAGTCTCCTTCTTTAAAGGCTCAAGTTTTTACTCTCTTGTGTTTGGAATCGTGCTACTCTTTGTTGATAGACAACAGCTTGGATGGTTGTTTTTTCTCACTTTTCAATTAAGATTTCTAGGTTGAGGATAAGTGTTTCTTCATTCTATTTGGGGTTATGATGGAGGACTCGGTATAAGGGAAGGCCAATTTCAATTGGAATTACTACCTCTATGTCATATAGCAAGGAAAAAGGTGTTTGACCCATTGTTGTTCTTAGTGTGTTATTCAGAAAACCCATCAGATGTAGTTGAGTTGGTTGGTCCAGATGCCTCCTACATCATCTAGCCTTTTCTCGATCCCCTATAAGAAGATTCTATTAGTTACCTCAATCATTTCATTCATTTATGGGTGAGCTACCGAGGTAAACCGGATGTTAATGCTTAGGTCAACATAGTAAGAGTGAAATAGTTCATAGTCAAACTATTTTCCATTGTCTATGATTAGTATACCTGGAATATTGAACCTGTAGATCGTGTTTTTTAAAAGAAGTTGAGGATTTTAACTGAAGTGATGGTAGTAGTGCCTCAGCTTTAGGCTATTTAAAGAAATGATCTATGGCCACCATAACGAATTTCTTTTAGCCCAACATCCATAAGAAGGGCCCAAAGATGCCTATTCCCTATTGAAAAAAAAAGTTCATGTCGAGCCTAAGGGTTATTGTTTTGCTGTTGGTTGTCTAGGGATGAGTGTGTGCTTTTGGCATGATCACATTTTTGCACGAGCTGTTTAGCGCCTTTGAACATTGTGGGCTAAAAATACCCAGCTAAAACTATTTTCCAAGCTAAGGTATTAATTATTTCATAAGCTCAACAAATGTCTTCATGAAGCTTTCGAAGAACATAATAACTATTTTTAGCAGAAACACACTTGAGCAAAGGTTGACTATAGGATTGTTTGTATAGGACTTCATATTCTTTACATTAATCAATAACTTTGTTGACGATCGCTCGAGCATCCTTTGGCTCAGTTGGGAGTTGTCTATACCTCAAGTATCTGATGAGTGGGCTCATCCAGTTGTCATCCTCAGTTATGACATCTATGCTCAGGAAGTGTAAGGTGTTAGGTTAGAGTTTTTCCTTTATCAAAACTCCCTCGAGCATTGCTACTTAAGGAGAGTCCACTAGTTTAGCTAGGAAATTTACTTCTTCATTATTCTCACAAGGCATTTGTTCCAATGTCCAGTTTCCTCCTTTTATTTTTAGATTTGTTAAAAGGTGTACAACATGTTCAATGTATTTGAGCATAGCAGGGTCTTTGATGGCTTATTACCCGCGGACCTATTAGACTACCAACCATGAATCACTATATATGTTGAGGTGTTTATCTTGGATTTCCTATGATAGTTGCAGTCCTGTGATCAATGCTTCATATTTTGCATTATTAATGGCTTGGAATGTTAACCTAATGGCGTATTTGATAGTGATTTTGTTAGATCCTTGTAAGATTATCCTAGCTCTTACTCTTTCTGTACTTGAAACTCCATCCACATATGGTCTTCATTCTTCTTTTTCTTTGGTTTGTTTGGGCTTTAGTTCCCCACTTCTTAGCTCAGTTATAAAATGTGTCCGGACTTGAGCTTTGATTGTTTGCCTCAGTTTGAATCTGATATCAAATTCTCTAAGTTGAATTACCCATTCTGCTATTCATCCTGCAATTTTTACCCTTTGTAATATCTTCCTTAAGGATTGGTCTGTACAGACTATTACGGTGTGGGCTTAAAAGCAGTGTTTTAGCTTCATGGCCAAGTTAACAAACACATAGGCCAACTTTTCCAATATGGAGCAATTTAGATCGGCGTTTTTGAAGACCTTGTTAACATAATATATCAATTTTTATTTTGTCTCTTCTTTTTTGAATAGGACTGAGGCAACTGTGTCCTTGGTCACTGTTATATACATAAAGAGCAGTTCATCCTGTAGAGGACGGTTGAGCAAAAAGGGTGAGCTGAGGAATGTTTTGAGCTCTTCAAAGGCTTTTCGGCACTCCTCTTCCCATTTAAACTTTTTAAGATCTCTTAATGTTTTATAGAAAGGTAAACATCATCATGCTTATGAGGATATGAATCTTCCCAAGGCAATAATCCTTTCGTTGAGCTTCTGGACATTATTGATTGTTCGAGGTGGTGTCATGTCAATGTTTGCCTTGATTTTTCCAAGGTTAGCCTTTATTCCCCTTTGGGAGATAATAAAGCCTAGGAATTCTACAGCTCGGACTCCAAAGGTATACTTTTATGGGTTGAGCTTTATGTCGTACTAGTTAAAAATTTTGAAAGCTTCTTTCAAATCCTCGGCATGGTCTTTACCTTGATGACTTTTTACTATCATTTCATCCATATAAACCTCCACTGTTTTTTCAATATGTTCTTTGAACATATGGTTTACTAGTCTTTGCTAGGTGGGTGATGCATTTTTAAGTCCAAAGGGCATTACTTTGTAGTAATAGGTGCCCTTGTGAGCTATGAAGCTTGTTTTCTCTTCATTTAGCATGAACATTCAGATTTAGTGATACCATGCAGATGCATCAATCAAACTGTACAATTGTATCCTACAGTGGAATCAATGAACTAATCTATGTTGGATAGGGGATAGTCGTCTTTTGGTCATACTTTGTTGAGATATACATTCTCCACTTTTTGTTCGATTTTTTCACTAGTATGACATTTTCTAGCTAGCCTGAGTATTGTACTTCCAAGATGAAGCCCTCATGTAATAGCTTGCACACTCCCTGAGCAACGACTTTTATCATTCTAGCACCTGGTTTCTTTGCTTCTACTTGATTGGTTATGTCGAGCTACCAATGTTTAGCTTGTGGATGAGGAATTAATTCCAATGATGTGTGAAGGAGACCAGGCAAATGTGTGTAGTGTTTCAAGGAGAGTCAAGCTGATATCCTTTTCGATTGGTTCTACGAGCTAGGTTACGATACAAAGAACTCAATTTCTTCTATTGGTAAAGGTTTCAAATCTGTTGTTGGTTCAACATTTTTAGGAGTGCTTTCAGAAATTAAATTTAATGGTTCAAAAGAAACAACATGATTTACCTCCTTAAAAATGTTCATATATGTTTCTCATGTTATCTTTTGTTCTCTCTTGATAATTGCCACACCCTACTTGGTTGGAATCTTCATTGTAAGATATCTAATGCAGGTACATGTTATTATATCATACAAGATTGGTCTTCCAATGATGGCGTTGTTTGCAAAAGAAATATCCACTACCAACCATATGGCTTTGAACTTCTTTATAAATTCAATATCTTTAAATTTCATGTTCAACTCAATGATCCTGTCACATTTACTTTGGTTCCTCCCAACCCGGTTAAGAGATTTCAGATTGGAAGTATCTTTTTGCGATCTAGGCTAAGTGCTTTAAAAGATTTAGCAGTCAGCATATTGACTGAGCTAACATTGTCCACTAAAATTATTTTGATTAGGAAATTCTCAATCTAGCCCTGGACTATTAGGGTGTCTACATTGGGAGTGTTGAGTTGTCTAGTTGTCGAGGAAAAGGTAATAGGACATAACATTAACTCTACAGTATTTTCTTTATTGTTCACTGAGTATACCCTATGGATCAACCTTTTCCTTGAGGTCGAACTATCTCCTCTAGTAGTTCATCTTGTTATGACATCGACTACCCCTACATATTGCCTAGTGTTGGGTCTTTAGTCTCAGTGTCTATTCTTTTACTGTAGCTCATATTTGTTTCTTTTAGTGCTACTTATTTTTTAAATTGGTTGAGTTTTCCATGTTGGAATAGTCATTCAATTTCATTTTTTAGGTCCCTGTATTCTTTTGTATCATGCCCATTGTCCTTGTGGAAGCTGCAGTATTTGTCTTTGTTCTTGTTGGTCGAGTCTCTCAATGGTCTAGGGAAGTGGATTCGTTCTCCTGATCTTTTGATCCAATGGAAGACCTCACTCCTACTAGTTGTAAGTGGAGTGCAGTTCTGAGCCAAGCTATTATTCAAGTCACTAAGGCCTTATCGTAACCCTTCATGTTTGGCTCAGCCTCTGTCATGCTTGTTATCTCTCGCCTCCTTTCTTTTTTCTTCTTATATTAATTATGGGAGTAACTTTGCAAGTTGTCATCCAAACGGATGAACCGGTTGCTTCTTTCTCTTAACTTGCAAAAGTTTTTAGGAGGATCAACACTAAAAGAATCAAAGAGTCCGCAATTCTTGCAATTTTCATATCATTGTACCTGCTGCTACTTCATGATTGAGGTTGTTCACTTGTATTGCTACCCTATTAAATTTGGCTATGTACTCGCACTATGACTCTCTTTCTTCCTGGATAACCTTATGTAAGTTAGAGGAAATTTTCACTTGTAGGATGATGGATACAAACTGAGCTACAAAACATTATGAGAGCTAAGAAAAACTATGTATGGAGCCATGAGCTAGGTCTTGGTACCAGTCCTGTACTACTCCTTCAAGGGTAGTAGGAAAGATTTTGTAGAATAGGGCATCTAAGCAGTTATAAAGTTCTAGTCAAGATCGAAACTTATAAAGGTGACCTTTATGATTAGTTGTTCCATTTTAGTTACCTATCAGTGGTAACTTGAATTTGTGAGGCACTGGCTCGACTCTTACTTTTGTGATTAGAGGAATAGGATCATAGGAGTGGTAGTTAAGAGCGAAGTGCTTATTGCCCCTTTTTCGTTTGATTGCCTCTATAGCTTTCTTTTTAAGGGCATCTTCATCCCAGTAAGTGTTTTTTGCACGAGTGATTCGAATGTCTTTTGGTTTTTATGAGGATTCACCTATGTCATTGCATGTTTATGAGTGCCCAATTTATCCCTCTTCTCTAACTAGATTCTTTGTTTTTTCATGCCTAGTTGGTGGAGGTGGCAAGTTTCATGGCTCGACAGAGACAATTTAGGGGGCGACCAAGGATTCCTTTTGCATTAGCGCTTGCTCAATCCTTTTCAGTGTTGCTATGAAGTCTGCATACGCAGCAGCAAGTTGGGCAGCAGTTTGGGGATTAAGGTTGAAGGTATAGAGTTAGAGGCTAGATTCCCTAGTGTTGCTACGGAAGTAAGGGTTTGAAGGTTTGTTTCGGGTATGTTGTCTAGGATATTAGACTGGATGTGAGCTTGTGGGATTTTTGGATCATTAGGAGATGCCATGGTTAAAAGTTTGAAAGGTCAATTATAGTAAGTTCACGCTTACCACACCAATGATATTGTGAACCTTATCACAGTCGTTGGTTCAGGTGATTCGGGTTGAGTTGAGATGGCTAGTTTCGATGGTTTGAATGGATTGTTGCAAGACAACAAAGATGAGAGGGTATTCAGTTGGTCGCCGAAAACCCACTTCGATGCTTAAGTTAGTAATGTGCTAGAGAGAAAAAGTGAGAATGTAATATGTGAGATACATGGTGATGTCTCTTATATGGTGATTGGATTATTTCTTGATTAGGAGTATGGCTTTTTAATAAAGATGAGTTTACTAATGATTTATCTCCTCTTTCCTGATGAAAGACTATAACTTCTTAATAACAATGAGTTAAGGGCTTAACAATTCTTGATTGGGCTGAGCCTCAATGGCATGTGAGATTATGGGCCATGTTATGGGCTGAGTTATTGATGATTACTGAAAATGGTTATCAAGGCCGAGTTGGGCTTTTTATGCTTTTGAGCTTAGGCCATATTTACTTGGGTGGTATCAGTTATGTACGCACTTTTGCTACTTTTCCATTTATGTTTCAAAAATTGTTAAATTGGACACCTTGAAAATTTAACAGTGTTTCATACTCAATAATTAATAGTTTAATTTGTTGTGTTTTTTTATGTTTATGGAGCATTTGATTGTCACAAATTAATATTTTTATTTGAAAATTGAAATCATTTTTTAATAAGATAAGTTATTAGATAAATAATTTCAAAAATAGAAGATTATGATATTTGGTTGAATATAAGATTTTTTTTTTAAAAAAAAAAATGTAGGATTATTGTGTTTGGTTAACACATAGAAAAAATTTAAAATTTTAATTAAGATTACTCTTATATCCCTAATATATTGTATTTTTATTTAATTATTCTATACAACTGGATAATAAATTTATGAAATATCTATATGACATAAAAACTATTGTAAATTATTTCTTTCTAAATAATAATAATCTAACCATTACTATATATTCATTGATTAATATCAAGCAAAATATAAAATATAAACATAAATTATTAATAAAAAGAAACAACAACTATTTAAACTAAATAATATATATTAATTATCAAATATTTTCACGCAAAATAAAATATTCCTGACTAATAAACTTTTGCACTATAATTTTTGTTTTACAATAATTAACTAATTTTTCCTTTTAAAGTTTGATTTATATTTTAATTAGAATTTTATTAAACAAAATATATAAATTTTAATTTAGTAAATAAAAATGTATAGAAAGTTATGTATACCCATATATTAGAATAATTAAGGGTATATTTATTTATATATATTTTATAAATTTTGATAGTCATAGGAATGTAATTTTCCACTTTTGAGATGAGAAATTATTTTTTTATACAGAAAAGTGAAGGTAGATTCATGTATTCAAAAATCTAATTTTTTCAAAAATTTAATATTTACAAACAAATTAAATACTGAAATTCAGTTTTTCAAAATCACTTTTCCAATAAATTGCCTAAATCAAACACCTCTCTAATATATATGATCCTCAACTTTTATTATACTTAGATTCTGATTATATTCCAATTCTTAACCTCTAAATCAATGGCTATGTTCGAGTTTAAAAGATCTCCACTAAAAGTAAATAAAAAGACACCCAGATTTTATATAATATTTAGACCTCATCATCTATTAGTTTAAGCTTTTCAATTAGATTAAATATATAAAATTTCTCATAGACTCGTTGTAATCTAATATCAATTTCGATTCATTTTTCCTATTTAGAAAGAGTGTTTAAAAAAATTAAAAAAAAGTAATTCAATTCCGCTGGTAAGAAATTTCTTCACCATTGCCTATTTGTCTTAGAGTATTGACATTTCAAAGGTGATTAATGGAATAAGTCCAATTGCTATTGACAAAAACTGCTACACATGTATTAAATAGAATTAAATACAGTTGAATTGAATAAAAATTATTATTCATTATATTATTAGACCACATTATTTAAATATATTATTAAGAATGTTACTGTAGAATTCATTATATATACAGTTGAATTGAAATAAAAATTATTATTCATTATATTATTAGACCACATTATTTAAATATATTATTAAGAATGTTACTGTAGAATTCATTATATATATATATATA
>CATIWR010570507.1:0-11847 GCA_949677035.1 Omphalea diandra | reverse complement strand
TTGCACTTGCATAGTCAATTGTTATACTTGCAATGTATCTTGATGATATTTGATTATGGATTATGCCATGAGGATTTGATTATTGTTTTTATTCACTGAGTCGCGACTCACCAAATCACAATTATTTTTCAGATATTGAAGCATAGAGTTTGGACATTTTGGTGCATAAAGACACATGGAACATAGGTCGTCAGCTAAATTCCAACTCTCTCTCCTTGCATCATGTATATACATTTGATAGGAACTAGTTATGGTCACTGGTCCTAACATTAGTTAACACATGTGTACATTAAATACATATGGGGTTATATATGTATGATGAATAAACTTTAATGTGTATGCATTTGTGAACATGAAATGCCATGATTTGCAACTGAAGATGATAGTTACAGTTGGTGGTATCAGAGGGTTCAAGCACACGCGAGGCATACGTGCAAATCCCGGTGTGTATGACATCGCGGGGCTGACTAGAAAATCCTGGATGTTGAGTGCTCTAATAGGTATCAGCTGTAGCCATGTTGTGACGTTACAATTTGTGGTATCAAAGCTGATTTACAAATGAGAACAATGGGCATCATAGTTATTGGTTTGACAAATGAATTTAGATGTTATAGTTTTGGTATCAGAGAGGGCTCAAGCATATGCAGGGCAGACGTGCAAATTTCGGTGTGTATGACATCGCGAGACGGATGGTCAAATCCCAGATGTTGAGTGCTCTGATAGGTACCGATTATAGTATTACAGATTGTGGTAGAAAAAATGCTAACATTCAGTGGTATCAATGGTCGTTACATTTATTGGTATCAGAGCAAATATGAATACAGTCATTACAGATAGTGCTTAAGAATCTATCACTTGTAAAGCCTTGGTAAGTGCTAAAAAGCTTGTGTAAAGGTTATTGATAGAACCTTAAGCTATCAAAATAGTGAATGCTCTAGTGAAAATACTATAGGAGAGGACGTAGGCAAGTCGTACCAATCTCTATAAATTTTATGTGATGATTTTTCATCTATTTTCGCATTTACTATGAATTTATAAAATCTATAATTACCTTATTAAATCCTCCTTTTAAGGCACGAAGGAATAAAAATTGATATCAAAGCTGGTCTATTGATCTAAGCTTAGGTGCATAGAGTAAAGATCATGACAAGTCATGAAGAATCACAATCTATCCATAAGCCTCCATTCTTTAAGGGAGATGACTATAGTTACTAGAGGAATCACATGGAGATCTTCCTTGACTGTGAAACCATTGACCTATGAGACATTGTTAAGGAAGGAAAAGAAGTTCCAACAAAGCTAGGGAAGTCATATACAAATGAGGACATGGTAGCAAAAATTATGAGAACACTTCCCAAAATTAAATGAGAAGCTAAGAAGACAGCTATAGAGGAAGCCAACAAATTGGAAGTCCTATCATTTAATGAGCATATGGAAAAGTAATTGGCTAATTAGATCATTCTTTAGAAGCCTATTGTAAACATAAAGATGAAAAAGAATGATGTGGCATTGAAAGCCAAAAAGGGTACGTTTTGAAACTCCTTTTACTTCTTATTTAATAACTTCTTCGTCTTCTGATGATGATAAAGATAGTTGTAAAGATGAGCATCTTGCCTTCATCATTGACTAAGTAAAGAAATTCCTTTCAAATAAAAAAAGGTAGAAAGGTAAGGAATTAGAAGAGAAGAGGCACTAAGAGTCAACTCACCTACTATAGATGCAATAAGAAAGGGCATATAAAATGAAATTGTCCTAAGATAAAGAAAAACAAGCCCCCTTTAAGAAAATACACCTCCAATAAAGAAAAGGAAATGTACAAAGCCACTTGAGATTACACTAGTGATTTCAAACCTGATGAAGATGAAATAAGGAAGGAATTTGCCAACCTTTGTCTCATGGCAACTGAGGAGCAATCAAATGAATCTTCAAGTGAACAAATATCCAGCAATGACAGTAATAGTGATGGTGACAAAGAGGTAAATCATTTTAACTCAAGTTAACTCACCATGTGCATTGAAACTCTCAAGTCCAATACTTATTCTCTTCAAAAAGAAAACAAATCCTTGAAAGAAAATGTTAAGAATCAAGAAACTCTAACTAAGGAGATAGAGTCTCTCACAGTTGAGAACTTTAAACTAAAGGAAAAGAGAAGTTAGACTCTATCCTTAAGGCTCAAACGAATCTATCCATTAAATATGGATTAGGTTACAATGCCACTACTTCAATATCTCTCTCCACTTCTCAAACCGTCTTTATTAAGGCTAAAGAGAATAATGTTTCTAACTATGTTATAAAGAAAAAAGTTTTCAAAAAGGGAAATGCCACTAATAATTGCTCAAGAGGAAAGTCTCAACAAAATCACACATAATTGATAAATGCTCCCCTTACAACAAATTATGTTTACATGTATCCTTTTTAGAAGCCTAAGAGGCAAAGTATGTAAAGACACAAAATTGGCATAATTATGGGTATAGACACATATAACACAAGAGAGTTTCTCATATGAGAAATACTTCTAGACACATTGCTTAAAGAAGCTATAAGTCTAAGAGACATTGTATGCATGCACTGCTTAGAGGTATGATACTAGCTTATTTTGATGGTGATTATTTCTATTGTGATATATATGTCCACATTACCTATCATTGCCAATCTAAAAGGCATGATGAGGAGTTGGCTAAAGCTAATCCTCTAGAACCCAAAAAGTTTTGGATAGTTAAGATATAACCTTCCTTGTTTTATAGATGTGCTTCAAATCTCAAGTTGAAAAGCAAGAATGGTATCTCGAAAATGGATGTTCAAAGCACATGATAGAAGAAAGAAAATTTTTCTCACACTTGGAAATGATTGAAGGTCTTAAAAATTTTCTTTTGGAGACAATGGCAAAGCCAAATTATTGGCATAGGTAAAGTCGGTAAGGATGATAACTCACCTATCCTTAATAATTTATTGCTTATTAATGGGCTCAAGCACAACTTGATAAGTGTAAGTAAGTTATGTGATAAAGGCCTTAAAGGTATGTTTAAACCACAAGCATGCTATGTATCAAGGATGAGTGACAATAAAATTTTGTTCATTAGTAGAAAAGTTCATAATATTTATGTGATTGATTTAAACTTTGTTGCTAACCATAATGCAAAGTGTTTAGTTCAATCGTTGATGAAGGTAAAACTTAGCATAAAAGGCTAGGACATGTAAGCATGGAACTCCTTAATAAGCTAAAAAGAAGAGACTTAGTTGAAGGTCTACCTAAAGTCAAGTTCACAAAGGAAGAAGTTTGTGAAGCATGTTAAAGAGGTAAACAAATCAAATCCTCATTCAAAGCCAATAACATGGAAAGTTCTTTTAGACCATTGCAATTGCTTCACATGGATCTTTTTAGTCCCACTAGGGTAGCTAGCTTAGGAGGCATGCATTATGCATTTGTCATTGTAGACGATTTCTCTAGATATACTTAGGTGTTATTCCTTTTTCATAATGATTCTTGTTTTGATGTTTTAAAACCTTTGCCACGATAATTCAAAACCAAAAGGATTTGAAAATCTCTTTTCCTTAGATACTCTACCACTTGCAAAGGATATACAGTCTTCAATAAGAGAACTCTTTTTATAGAGGAGTCTATGTATGTTATATTTGATGAATCTGACCCCACTTCTTCAAGAAAAGAAGAAGATGTTTATGATCTTATAAGTATTTTAAGTGAGCTAAACATTGGAGAAGAAGGAAAGAATATGGATAAACTACAAGAAATGAGAAATGAAAGAAATGAAGATCCATCTCATCCAACTCCTAGTGAAGAGCAAACTCAACTAGAAAGGGACTAAATTTTCATGAAAGATCACCTAAAAGATCTTATCATTGGTGATCCGTCAAGTTAGGTAACAACTAGATCATCATTTAGAAATACATGTACTAATCTTGTTTTTGTATCCCTTATTGAGCTTAAGACCATATATGAGGCTATTAAAGATGAAACATTAGGTTCTTGATATCCAAGAATAAGTCAATCAATTTAAAGGAAATGAAGTATAGACCCTAGTTCCTAGACTTCATAAACATTATGTTTTTGGAATTAAATGGGTTTATGGAAACAAACTTGATGAACATGGTCATTGCTAGGAATAAAGCTCTGTTAATAGCTAAAAGCTATAATAAAGAAGAAGGGATTGACTTTGATGAGACCTTTGCACCTGTAGATAGGCTTAAAGCCATTAGAATTCTCTTTGCATTTGAATTTCACATGGACTTCAAGTTGTACCTAATGGATGTCAAAAGTGTTTTCCTCAATGGTTACATTGAAGATGAAGACTTTATTAAACAACTTCCTAGATTTGAAAGCCATTGCTTTCCTAATCATGGGTTTAAGCTCACCAAAGCCTTATATAGCTTCAAAAAAGCTCCAAGAGCTTAGTATGAGAGATTCAAAAATTTTCTTATAGAGAAAGGTTTCTCAAAAGTATTGGCAGATACAACTCTCTTTTTCTAAGAAAAAGAATAAAGATATATTGTTAGTATAAATATATGTAGATGACATCATATTTGGTGCCACTAATATTTACTTATGTGAAGATTTCTTAAAAGTAATGTTGAATGAGATTGATGGAGAACTTAAATTCTTCCTTGGATTACAAATCAAACAAGGAAAGGCAAGAATCTTCATGAACCAAGCCAAATATACAAAGGAGCTAATCAAAAGATTTGACATGGATAATAGCAAACCTTGTAAAATACCTATAAGCACTAACATCAAGCTAGGCATGGACGAACATAGTAAGAATATGGATGAAAAACTATACAAGAGTATGATTGGTAGTCTATTATATCTCACAGCCTCTAGACTTGATATTATGTTCAGTGTTTGCCTATGTGTTAGATATCAATCTAATCCTAAGGAATCTCACTTGCATGTTATAAAACACATACTAAAATATCTTGTTTGCACTATGAACTTAGGACTTTGATATTTTCACTAAACCTTTTTATGATGAAAGGATGTAATTCATCAAAAGGGAACTTGGTATGATAAATGGTACTACCTTGTCGTAGCTTGAAATAGATTCATCTCTTTCTCAATTTATCTTTTAAATTGTGTTATAATTATTGCTATTTGATCACTAATAAAGCTTTTAGATTCATTGACTGAAAGTTATAATTGGGAATGATTAAGGTTAACTTGTCCAAATTTCAATTGAATTCATGATCATCTCATTGAAAGTATTCACAAAGCTTTAATGTTCCTTTGTTTCATAAAAAAATTGGTTTTAACTGAGTGTTTGATTGAGGAACATGTTCAACGACCATTTTGTTGTGTACAATGACCATTGAATCACATGTGAAGTTCTTTTTGCTTTTAATTCTATTGGTCTCCATTACCAGTGCAAATCACCAACAACGATTGTCATCTTTTCAATGGTCGTTGTAAACTTGCCATTATTATTGGTGAGCAACTTACAAGACCAAGCAAATGGTCACGTCTAACAACTATTGTCACACTCAACATGTAACAACCATTTTCATTACAAAACTCATAACGTTCATGTCCAAAATACAAATGCATAAAGGTTTTATTCATCACGCATGCACAATCAAACATGTATTTAATGTACATATATGCTAACTAATGTCAAGACTAGTGACCATAACTAGTTCTTATCTAAATGTATGTACACGATACATAGAGAGAGAGAGTTGGGATTCAGCCGATGACCTGTGGTCCATGTGTCTCAATGCAAAACTCTAAGCACCAAAGTGTCCAATCCCCATTCTTCGGCATCTGAAAAATATAATTACGACTTGGTGAGTCGCAACTCAATTAATAAAAAATAATAATTAGATTCTTATGTCACAACCAACAATCAAATATCATCAGGATACATTATAAGTATAACATTTGACTATACAAGTGCAAGTGCAATAGATTAAATTTTATCGTGACCATGCAAGACAAACACTACTCTCGGGAATTCATGCGATTCAAATGACATTTGATTTTCTGGCCAACATATAACAAGTGATTCATTTGATCAATAACATGTGCCAATGAGACCTATTGGTCAATCTTTTACGTGATTTGTAAGTGTTTGACAAGCCAGTCACAACACCCTTTTAATTCCATGTGCAAGTGCTCATTCCCAAATGGTATACCAAGTAATCATTAAGAGCATATAATTCTCACTTGACCTGTATTCACATGTAAAATGTAACAATTCAATCATATATACATGCAATAAAACATGATCATATAATAAAATATCACACACACACACACACACACATTGAATCTAATTATAGTTTTTACTCACCTTTTGATGTGACCAACCTTTATGGTAGGTTTGGTTCTCTCTAGGACTTCCTCAAAGTTTTGAGATCCTAACATTTGATACATAAATGGTTATAAGTATATCAAAATGATTATGAATGCTTGGTATGCAACTATGGCATGATTCATGTAGGTCGACCTAGTGTTTATGCATATTTTCCTTATATGGCAGCCTGAGCTTGCTACACTCTCACAATAATAACTCTAGATATACTTATCCAACTGACATGATTATTTTTTTTAAAACAAACTAGACACATAATGATATAACATATTAAAATTTTAGGCCAATATCGAGCACACAGAAAATTTGGTGAATTTTTAAATTTTGCCCTGTTGTAATGTCATCTCAGTCAGAGTATGTCTTACATTCTTGGGTGTATCTCAAATTGTACAAATACAATTGCAATCATAATCTACCATAAGTTACAAAGAATATAAAGGAACATTTTTCATGTTTTACTCATTGCCTAATTCAGTCTATAAGATCACCAAAACAAAGGACCAATCTCAAGGTGAGCAGGTTTGTAACATGTTGACAAACAGTCATAATTAAGGGACAATATCTCAACAACCATGCTCGATTTGGCAAAAATATTTCAAAGGTATGTAGATAAGACATATATATACAACTTTAAACTTTGTACCATCATAAAATTCTAAATCTATGGCCATCAAATTCTTGGAAAACAAAATCAAAAGAAAGGTAAGGTTTCATCAGGGTACAGGGTCAGTCCCAATCAATGAGTCATATCTCTTTCCACATAACAAATCAATCAAAATTGCTTTACAAGTATTTAAAGGGGGATATAGAGATGAAAATTTAATTTTCCAAACTTTGTCAAAATCAAAACATAAGGCCATTAAAATATAAGAAAACAAAAAGACTAAGGTCATTTCAGTTAGTTGTGAACCAACCCTAATGAAGGAGCCATAACTCCTTTTACACATCAAATCAAGAAAAAATGTTTCATATAAATTTAGATGAGGGATAAATCTACAACTTTTATATTTTTCACTTTCCTTAATTCCTCTTCTAAGATTATTGAAATCGTGGGTACAAAATCCTGCTCTAACAGCAAAATCTAACACAATCAGCTCTTGTTCTCTTGAATTTCAACTTCCATCCAAGAGCTCTACCTCAATTACTCCATAATTCTTGCTAACCATGCATGATTAACATGTCATGAGAGGTTAATTTCACTTGAGAAGAAGATAAATTAATATACATATTGTCCCATAATTATAAAACCTTATGACTCTTTACTAGGCAGCTCACATTTCTTCCTCTCCTTATTCTTCTTCTTCTTCTTCTTCTTCTTCTTCTTCCTTTCTCTCTTTCTTCCTTAGCTCTCTCTTTTTCCTGCTATACCTCATGTTTAACCTCTTAATTATGATCCTAAAGGGTAAAAAATTCCACTTGTAAGCCTATTGTAACAGGACAAAATCATGGTATTGCATTCCTATTGGTTGGAAGTTTACTTTCCTCTTATAGTCCCTCTTCTTCACTCTTAAGCACCTCCATCCATCTTGTAATTCCTAGATCATCCTTATACTTTAAAATAAGCTCTATAACATCATTATTTATGATGCTATAACAAGCACACAATATAAAACAATTTGTTATGCAACTATATAAATACTACATATATGTTAAAGTGTCCCGAATGCAATGGTCCATGTGTCATCATCGTGCTTATCCAATTCACGTATCTAAATGATCATTTATCAAATGCATATGTTCATATGGGATTTTATATCATTTATACAACGAATATGTTCATGTGATAATGCCAATGAATGTAGATAGAGATGTTACATTTCTTTCCCTCTTATAAAGAATTTCATCCTCGAAATTCAATATCTGTAAACAAATGTGGATATAGTTGTTTCATGTTCTCTTCGATTTCCTATGTAGCTTCTTCTTGTGAGTGGTTTCTCCATAACACTTTAACCAAGGGGATTTCTCGATTTCGTAACTGTTTTGTCTTATAACCGATGATTTCCACTAGTTCTTCAATGTAACTTACATCATCTGCATTTGTTATCGCTGGATCCCTAAGTATATGTGTAGGATCATATTGATACTTCCTGAGCATACTCATATGGAATACATCATGAATCTGAGCAATCTCTAGTGGTAGTGCTAGTCTATAAGCCAATGGACCGATTCTTTCTAAGATCTCATATGGTCCTATGTATCGAGGACTCAGTTTTCCCTCTTTTCAAATCGAATTATTCCATTCCATGGTGAAGCTCGAAGGAACACTTTGTCTCCTACCTCATATTCCATTTCTCTTCTGTGTTGGTCTACAAAGCTCTTTTATCTGTCATGTCTTTAAGTTTGCTCTTGATTACCTTCAGCTTGTCTATAGTGTCTTGCACTAGTTCTGGCCCTTCTAAAACACACATCTTTTCTTCATCCCAATAGATTGGACTTCAACATTTTCTTCCATATAGTGCTTCATATGGTTCCATCTGTATACTACTATGATAATGGTTATTATAAGCAAATTCAATCAAGGCAATATATTCATCCTATGCACCTTTAAACTCTATCACATAAGCTCGAAGCACGTCTTCAAGTATCTGAATTGTCCTTTCTAATTGCCCATCTGTCTAAGAATGAAAAGCAGTATTGAAATTCAACTTGGTACACAAAGCCTGTTGCAAACTGACCCAAAATCAAGATGTAAATCTTGGATCTCTATCTAATACAATGGATATAGGAGCGTCATGTAATCTGACAATTCATCCACATATTTCTTGGCTAGGTGCTTAAGTGAACTGCCCCACCGAATAGGCAAAAAGTGAGCTAACTTAGTTAGTCTATCAATGATCACCCATATAGCATCATTCTTCTTCAAAGTCCTTGGTAACCCATATATAAAGTCCATGGTTATTCTTTCCCATTTCCATACTGGAATCATCAATGGTTTCAATTTTCCAGCTGGTGCTTGATGTTCCGTTTTGATTTGCTGACAAGTTAAACATGTTGAAACATATGCTGCTACATCTTTCTTCATTTTAGTCCACCAAAAATGAGATCGCAGTGTATTGTACATTTGAAGCAATAGTAAAATGGGAAACCCCAAAGAATGTTGCAGAAGTCTAAAGTTTCTTAGGACTAGCTAGGTATTATCGTTGATTTATTGAGGGGTTTTCACTTATAGCTGCTTCTTTAACTAAGTTACTTTAGAAAAATATACCATTTCAGAGGTCTAAAGCATGTCAAGAGAGTTTTGATGAATTAAAAGATAAATTGACATTAGCTCCAGTGTTAGCCATTGCTACTAGTAATAGAGGATTTGTAGTATATAGTGATGCCTCTCATCAAAGTGTGGGATGTGTTCTAATGCAGCATTGTAAGGTAATTGTATATATATCTAGATAACTGAAACCTTATGAATTATCTTATCCAGTACATGACCTATAACTTGTTGTCATTGTGTTTGCTTTGAAAATATAGAGACACTACTTATATGGAGAAACTTTTCAAATATTTATAGATCACAATAGGTTGAAGTATTTGATGAGCCAAAAAGAATTAAACATGAGATAGAGATGGTGGTTAGAACTGCTAAAGGATTATGATTGTACCATTGAGTATCACCCAGGGTAGACAAATGTGGTTGCCGATGCTTTGATCAGGAAATCAAGAAGCGGTGTAGCTCATTTACACATATTTCCATTATCTTATTTAGTTCAATTACAAGCTATGAATATGAAACTAAACATACAAAAGAATGGGGTATTGATTGCTACTTTTTAAATGAGACCAATGTTGCATGATTGAATTAAAGAAGCACAGGGCAAGGATCCAAAGTTTCATAAAATGATTGAAATGGTAAAATAGGGGAGACATGGTGATTTTGATATTCAAAATGATGCCTTGATGTTAGGTTCTCGTATTTGTGTGCCTAATGTTGACAACTTATAAAGAGAAATCCTAGAAGACGTACATAATGCTCCATATGCCATGCATCTGAAGCAATTTTATTTGGATCCACCTCTATGCCCTTTTTAAAAACTATATGTCATAAAAATACCACATGGTCAATCAAGAACTCACACTTGCGTAATTTATTTTCCTCTCAAAATTTGCAACAAAATCCTCAAGTGTTGTTCATGCTCTAAATCATCCCATGTAAGCACTGGAGGCTGGGCATCACTCCCTAGAATGGTTTCCCATTAATCATATGTATCCTCGTGTAATAGCAACACTGCATAATAAAACTTTTCTTCTAGTGTGCATTTCATCAAATTCAAAACTATCTATGTTCTCTTTTGTTATGTCTCTACCACCGATGTATTTGTGGTACCACTGAAATCAATTGCACCTTGTTTTCTTAATTTGTCAGACCTTCTCTCTTTTTGAATTTCTGGACACTACACTGTTGGTTCACCAATTTTATGTTGTGGTTATGTATGAGATGTGTTATGCATGAGAATGTGTAAGAGATCTAACTTTGTCAACAACTTGATCTCTTAATGGTTGGCTTAATGCTTTTATGGAATGCAAATCGGCTGACTCCTCTCTCCTTGGTGAGCCATGGGTACTACCATGACTACCCTATGCTAATGACCTATAGACATATAAGACTATGTCATATGATAATGCATAATAGCACAAAAGTCATGTCATGTTCATATGTATGTCTCAATGGAACCTATCCCTGCTCTGATACCAAAAACTGTAATGACCATTTTCATTACAAACTCATAGCATTCATGTCCAAAATACATATGCATAAAGGTTTTATTCATCATACATACACAATCAAACATGTATTTAATGTACATATATGTTAACTAATTTCAAGGCTAGTGACTATAAATTGGTTCCTATCTAGATGTATATACATGACATAAGGAGAGAGAGAGTTGGGATTCATACGACGACTTATGGTCGATGTGTCTCAATGCAAAACTCTAAGCACCAAAGTGTCCAATCCTTATTCTTCGGTATCTAAAAAATATAATTATGATTTGGTGGGTCATGACTCAATGAATAAAAAACAATAATCAGATTCTTATGTCATAATCAATAATCAAATATCATCAAGATACATTATAAGTATAACATTTAGCTATGCAAGTGTAAATGCAATAGATTAATTTTTATCGTGACCATGCAAGGTAAACACTACTCCCGAGAATTCATGTGATTCAAGTGACATTTGATTTTCTGCCCAACATAGAACAAGTGATTCATTTGATCAATAACATGTGCCAATGGGACCTATTAGTCCATCTTCCACGTGATTTGTAAGTGTTTGACAAGTCGGTCATAACACCCTTTTAGTTCCATGTGCAAGTGCTCATTCACAAATGGTTTACCAAGTAATCATTAAGAGCATATGATTCTCATTTAACTTGTATTCATCTGTAAAATGTAACAATTCAATCATATATACATGTAATAGAACATAATCATATCATAAAATTATCACACACACATTGAATCTAATTATGGTTTTTACTCACCTTTTGATGTGACCAACCTTTATGGTAGGTTTGGTTCTCTC